>MU839546.1:0-72952 GCA_030685255.1 Podospora conica
TATTTTATTAGTTAGGTATTTCCTTAGTTAGTTATTCTAGTTATAAAAGAAGAATAATCCCTACGAGTTTATATTTAGTTCGATTTAATACTAACTATATATACTAAATCTAAGGTATATTAATATATATATATATATCTCTCTTTAAAATAAGCATATAAATCCTATATAAAACTATTATATACGGTATATAAGACTTATCTTAACTAGTAACCTATTACCTATTAATATTCCTTATTTACTAAGTATATAATTCCCCGGGTAGGGTATATAAAACTTAGTAATGTAATTAAATAACTTATAATACCTATATAGTAGGTAGAAAGCATATAAGACTTATATAATTTAAATTATATATAGCATATAAGGCTTAAATTAATAAATATAAGATTACCTATAGATAATTATATATAAAGTATACTAAGTATATAATCCGCCTTTAGGTAAGGTATATAAATCTTAGTATAAAATTCCTTAGTAAATAAATAATAGTTATAATACTCTTAGCGTTAAATATTTTAAAGTTAATTAAATAGAAAAGTAATATTCTAGTAAGAAGATATTACTATATATAGTATTAAAGGTATATAAATACCTTATATAAAGTCGTAATTATTATATCTCTTAACTATTAAAGTTAATTTTCTTTTATATATTTCTTTATATAATAAAAAACATTACATCTTAGTATATAATATACGATTCGAACTTACAACCTCTAGTAAGTAAGGTCTTATTATTATAATCCAGTATATATACTACTACGCTAACTTACATATAATCTCTATATATATAATAGTATATATATATTCGCTATATATATACCCGTAATACTTACCGTACGACTTATTAGTAAATAATTATATTAATTACAAGACTTATATATAGTTACGTAACTACATATAAGGTAATTATAATACTATTATATTTATAATACTTTAGTTTAAACTAATATACTAACCTTTATATAGTATCCTATATATATTAAATACTTTTAATCTACTTAATATAATATTAAAATCTTAAAAGGCGGCGGAGCTATAAAAAACATAGGGTGCTTACAGGAAATACGGGGTACGTACAGGAAACGCGGGGTATTTAGAGCGGCTAAAAGATAAGAACTACTACCCCTATACTTTAACCTATACTAAGGTATAGGGTTATTATAGATTTTCGAAGTTTACGTCTAGTCGGGGTCCGGGAAACCCGCCCTACCTAAAAGTAGGCTAAAAGTGGAGTCCTAAGCACGCTAAGCACGCTAAAATAGGTTATCTCCTTCCCCCGACCCCTCCGGGATAGTATCCCGTACCCCTTTTTAAGATTCCCGCTATAGGAACGTTAACGCTAAGAAAAATAATCGATATACGTTAAATCGTTACGTTTAACTAACGACCGATATCTTAGGCCTTAAGTTCCCTAAATTTTAGGGGCGATAGGGCTTTATATACCTATTCCTTATCGTAATGTTAGTATATTTTTTATATATATTACGTCTACCCTATTATATAGGTTTTACTATATTATATATATATTATTTTAACTTATTTAAAGGTATTCGCTTAATTATTTTTCGAGTATAGGTACCGAATATTAGTACTATATATAAAATCGCCGTTTACTATAGTAAGCTAAATAAGGTATAGCTATATCCGGTAAGATAATTACTTTAGTTTAGTACCCGTTTAAGTATTATTTAATACCTTTTACCCCGTTATTAGGTTCGAAGAATACTAAAGGTTTATTACTATACTACTAAAGCCTATATTAAAGGAGTTACTAAAGCTTTTACTATAAAGCTTAGGTCCGTTAGATAATTAAGCCCCCCGACGAGCTAAGATCGGCCCTTAACGCTAGGACTAAGTAGTTACTCCTAACGAGCCGAGATAACCTTTTCGAGCTTAGGCTACGTTATTACTCCCGACGAGTCGATAAGGGTATTCTAGAGCTTAAACTAAGTAGGTAGGTCCTAACGAGTCGAGATAGCTTTTTTTACGGGGCTATTTCTTCCTCCCGACGAGCTAAGATAACCTCCTCTCGAGCTTAGGCTATACCCTTCCTCCCGACGAGTTAAAATCCCTCCTATTAAGCTTAGGCTATATCCTTCCTCCCGATAAGTTAAGAGAGGTACCTTTAGTAGGGCTATATCCTTCCTCCCGATAAGACTAGAACGTCCCTCTAGAGCTCGGGCTATATCCTTCCTTCCGACGACTTAGGAGAGGTACTTTTAGTAGGGTTATTTCTTTCTTCCGACGAGCTAAGATAGCTTCCTTTCGAGCTTAGGCTAAGTAGCCGCTCCCGACGAGTTAAGATTACTTATTTTTATAGCTATTTTCTCTTTATTATAGAGTAGTATAGGATATTTATCCCTAAATAAGTTTAGCTAATTTTATCCGTTAGGGTATACGGGAAATTCCGTACCGTAGGGGGTCCGGAAAACTCTATCCCGTAGGGGGTTTAGGTAATCTACTTATAAGGGGTTTAGGAAGTTTTACTTATAAGGGGTTTAGGAAATCTACCCCGCTTATAGGTCCGGGGAAATCTACCCCGTAAAGGGTCCGGGGAGCTTTACCCTATATAGGGTTTAATAAGTTTTACCCTAGTAGTAGTTTAAAGCTTAGGGCGTAATTTCGTAGCTTATTACTCCCGACGAGTTAAGATCGCCTTTCTTAAGTATAGGCTAGGTAGTTACTCCCGATAAGCCTAGGAGGTACCTTTTATAAGGCTATCTCCTTCCTTCCGATAAGACTAAAATATCCCTTTAAAGCTTAGGCTATATCCTTCCTCCCGACGACCTAGGAGAGGTACCTTTAGTAGGGTTATTTCTTCCTCCCGACGAGCTAAGATAACCTCCTCTCGAGCTTAAGCTAAGTAACTACTCCTAATAAGTTAAAATTACCTTTCTCGAGTATAGGCTATTTCTTCCTCCCGATAAGCTTAGATAGCCTCCTCTCGAGCTTAGGCTATACCCTTTCTTCCGATAAGTTAAGATCTCTCTTATTAAGCTTAGGTTATATTCTTCCTTTTAACGAGTTAAGGGGGTAACTTTAATAAGGCTAAGTAAGTACTCCCGATAAGTTAGGATAGCCTTTTTTATAGGGCTATTTCTTCCTCCCGACGAGCTAAGATAGCCTTTTCTCGAGCTTAGGCTATACCCTTCCTCCCGACGAGTTAAGATCCCTCCTATTAAGCTTAGGCTATATCCTTCCTCCGGACGAGTTAAGGAGGTACCTTTAGTAGGGTTATATCCTTCCTTCCGACGAGATTAAAACGTACCTTTAGAGTTCGGGTTATATCCTTCCTCCCGACGAGTTAAGATCCCTCCTATTAAGCTTAAGCTAGGTAGTTACTCCTAACGAGCTAGGATAGCTTTTTTTATAAGGCTATTTCTTCCTCCCGACGAGTTAAGATAACCTTTTCTCGAGCTTAGGCTAAGTAGCTACTCCCGACGAGCTAGGGGAGGTACCTTTAGTAAGGCTATATCCTTCCTATCGACGAGCTAGGATAGCCTTTTCTAAAGCTTAAGCCTAGTAATTACTCCCGATAAGCCTAGGAGGTACCTTTTATAGGGCTATCTCCTTCCTCCCGACGAGATTAGAATATCCCTTTAAAGCTTAGGCTATATCCTTCCTCCTAACGACTTAAGATAGCCTCCTCTTAAGTTTAGGCTAGGTTATTAAGTACTCCCGACGAGTTAAGATCCCTCCTCTTAAGCTTAAGCTAAGTAACTACTCCCGATAAGTTAAGAGAGCTACCTTTAGTAAGGCTATTTCTTCCTCCCGACGAGTTAAGATAACCTCCTCTCGAGTTTAGGCTAGGTTATTAAATACTCCCGACGAGCTAAGATCCCTCTTATTAAGCTTAATCTAGGTAGTAGCTTCCGATAAGCTAAGAAAGCTACCTTTAGTAGGGCTAGTTAAGTACTCCCGACGAGTTAAGAAGGTATCTTTAGTAGGGTTATTTCTTCCTCCCGACGATCTAAGATAACCTCCTCTCGAGCTTAGGCTAAGTAGTTACTCCCGACGAGTTAAGATCGCCTTTCTCGAGTATAGGCTAAGTAGTTACTCCCGATAAGCCTAGGAAGTACTTTTTATAAGGCTATCTCCTTCCTCCTAATAAGACTAGAACGTCCCTTTAAAGCTTAGGCTATATCCTTCCTCCCGACGAGCTTAGATAACTTCTTTTATAAGGTTATTTCTTCCTTCCGACGAGCTAAGATAGCTTCCTTTCGAGCTTAGGTTAAGTAGCTACTCCCGACGAGTTAAGATTACCTCTCTCGAGTATAGGCTAGGTAACTACTCCCGACGAGCTAGGATAGCCTCTTTTATAAGGCTATTTCTTCCTCCCGACGAGCTAAGATAGCCTCCTCTCGAGCTTAGGCTAGGTTATTAGGTACTCCCGACGAGCTAAGATCCCTCTTATTAAGCTTAGGCTAGGTAGTAGCTCCCGACGAGCTAAGAGAGCTACCTTTAGTAGGGCTAGTTAAATACTCCCGATAAGTTAAAAAAGTACCTTTAGTAAGGTTATTTCTTCCTCCCGACGATCTAAGATAGCCTCCTCTCGAGTATAGGTTAAGTAGCTACTCCCGACGAGCCTAGGAGGTACCTTTTATAAAGCTATCTCTTTCCTTCCGATAAGACTAGAATATCCCTTTAAAGCTTAGGCTAAGTCCTTCCTCCTAACGAGATAAGAGAGGTACTTTTAGTAGGGTTATATCCTTCCTCCCGACGAGACTAGAATATCCCTTTAAAGCTTAGGCTAAGTAACTACTCCCGACGAGTTAAGATCGCCTCTCTCGAGTATAGGCTAGGTAATTACTCCCGATAAGCCTAGGAGGTACCTTTTATATAGCTATCTCCTACCTTTTAACGAGACTAGAATATCCCTTTAAAGCTTAGGTTATATCCTTCCCTCCGATAACCTAGGAAAGGTACCTTTAGTAAGGCTAGTTAAATACTTCCGACGAGCTTAAATAACCTCTTTTAAAGCTTAAACTATATCCTTCCTCCTAATAAGCTAAGATCCCTCCTCTTAAGCTTAGGCTAAGTAACTACTCCCGATAAGACTATAATATTCCTTTAAAGCTTAAGCTATATCCTTCCTCCCGACGATTTAGGAGAGGTACCTTTAGTAAGGTTATCTTCTTCCTTCCGACGAGACTAGAACGTCCCTTTAAAGCTTAGGCTAAGTACCTACTCTCGAAGATTTAAAATCCCTTTTCTTAAGCCTAGGCTAAGTAACTACTCCCGATAAGTTAAGATCCCTCCTCTTAAGCTTAGGCTAAGTAGTTACTCCCGACGAGCTAAGGGAGGTATTTTTAGTAAGGCTATATCCTTCCTCCCGATAAGACTAGAACGTCCTTTTAAAGCTTAGGTTAAGTACTTACTCCCGACAAGTTAAAATTACCTCTCTCGAGTATTAGCTAAGTAATTATTTCTAATAAGCTTAGGAGGTACCTTTTATAGGGCTACCTCCTTCCTTCCGACGAGAATAAAACGTCTCTTTAAAGCTTAGGCTATATCCTTACTCCCGACGACTTAGGAGAGGTACCTTTAGTAGCGTTATTTCTTCCTTCTAACGAGTTAAGTTAGCCGTTTATAAAGCTTAGGCTTAGTAACTACTTCCGACGAGTTAAGATTACCTCTCTCGAGTATAGGCTAGGTAATTACTCCCGATAAGCTAGGAAGTACCTTTTATATAGCTATCTCCTACCTTTTAACGAGACTAGAATATCCTTCTAAAGCTTAGGCTATATCCTTCCCCCCGACGACTTAAGAGAGGTACCTTTAGTAGGGCTAGTTAAGTACTCTTAACGAGCTTAGATAACCTTCTCTAAAGCTTAAGTTATATCCTTCCTCCTAATAAGCTAAAATCCCTCCTCTTAAGCTTAGGCTAAGTAACTACTCCCGACAAGACTATAATATCCCTTTAAAACTTAGGTTATATCCTTCCTCCCGACGACCTAGGAGAGGTACCTTTAGTAAAGCTATCTTCTTCCTTCCGACGAGATTAGAATATCCCTTTAAAGCTTAGGCTAAGTACCTACTCCCGAAGATTTAAGATCCCTCCTTTTAAGCCTAGGCTAAGTAACTACTCCCGATAAGTTAAGATCCCTCCTCTTAAGCTTAGGCTAAGTAGTTACTCCCGATAAGCTAAGGGAGGTACCTTTAGTAAGGCTATATCCTTCCTCCCGACGAGATTAAAATATTTCTTTAAAGCTTAGGTTAAGTACCTACTCCCGACGAGTTAAGATTACCTTTCTCGAGTATTAGCTAAGTAGTTACTTCCGATAAGCCTAGGAGGTACCTTTTATAGGGCTACCTTCTTCCTTCCGACGAGAATAGAACGTCCCTTTAAAGCTCGGGCTATATCTTTACTTCCGATAACTTAAGAAAAATATCTTTAGTAGTATTATTTCTTCCTTTTAATAAACTAAGTTAGCCGTCTATAAAGCTTAGGCCTAGTAGCTACTTCCGATAAGTTAAGATTACCTTTCTCGAGTATAAGCTAGGTAACTACTCCTAACGAGCTAGGATAGCCTTTTTTATAGGGTTATTTCTTCTTCTCGATAAGTTAAGATAGCCTCCTCTCGAGCTTAGGCTAAGTAGCTACTTCCGACGAGTTAAGATCGCCTTTCTCAAGTATAGGTTAGGTAGTAGCTCCCGACGAGCTAAGAAAGCTACCTTTAATAAGGTTAGTTAAGTACTTCCGATAAGTTAAGGAGGTACCTTTAGTAAGGTTATTTCTTTCTCCCGATAATCTAAGATAGCCTCCTCTCGAGTATAGGCTAGGTAGTTACTCCCGACGAGCCTGGGAGGTACCTTTTATAGAGCTATCTTCTTCCTCCCGACGAGACTAAAACGTCCCTTTAGAGCTTAGGCTATATCCTTCCTCCCGACGAGATAAGAGAGGTACCTTTAGTAAGGTTATATCCTTCCTCCCGATAAGCTAAGATAGCCTCCTTTCGAGCTTAGGCTAAATAGCTACTCCCGACGAGTTAAAATTACCTCTCTCGAGTATAAGCTAGGTAACTACTTTCGATAAGCTAGGATAGCCTTTTTTATAGGGTTATTTCTTCCTCCCGATAAGCTAAAATAGCCTCCTCTCGAGCTTAGGCTAAGTAGCTACTTCCGACGAGTTAAGATTACCTCTCTTAAGTATAGGCTATTTCTTCCTCCCGACGAGCTAAGATAGCCTCCTCTCGAGCTTAGGCTAGGTTATTAAGTACTCCCGACGAACTAAGATCCCTCTTATTAAGCTTAGGCTAGGTAGTAGCTCCCGATAAGCTAAGAGAGCTACCTTTAATAGGGCTAGTTAAGTACTCCCGACGAGTTAAAGAGGTACTTTTAGTAAAGTTATTTCTTCCTCCCGACGAGACTAGAATATCTTTTTAAAGCTCGGGCTATATCCTTCCTCCCTACGAGACTAGAACGTCCCTTAGGAGTTTAGGCTAAGTAACTACTCCCGATAAGTTAAGATTACCTCTCTCGAGCTTAGGCTAGGTAGTTACTCCCGACGAGTCGAGATAGCTTCCTCTTAAGCTTAGGTTAAGTAGTTACTTCCAACGAGTTAAGATCGCCTATTTTTATAGCTATTTTCCCTTTATTATAAAGTAGTATAGGATATTTATCCCTAGGTAGGTTTAGCTAACTTTATCCGTTAGGGTATACGGGAAATTCTATACCGTAAGGGGTTTAGGAAACTCTACCCTATAAGGGGTCTGGGAAATCTACCTATAGGGGGGTTTAGGAAGTTTTACCTATAGGGGGTTTAGGAAATCTACCCCGTAAGGGGTTTAGGAAATCTACCCCGTAAGGGGTTTAGGAAATCTACCCCGCTAGGGGTCCGGGGAGCTTTACCCTATATAGGGTTTAGTAAGTTCTACCCTAGTAGTAGTTTAAAGCTTAAGGCGTAATTTCGTAACTTATTACTCCCGACGAGTTAAGATCGCCTTTCTCGAGCATAGGCTAGATAGTTACTCCTAACGAGTTAAGGAAGTACCTTTAGTAGGGCTATATCCTTCCTCCCGACGAGTTAAGATCCCTCTTATTAAGCTTAGGCTAGGTAATTACTCCCGTCGATCTAAGATAGCCTCCTCTCGAGCTTAGGCTAAGTAACTACTTCCGACGAGTTTAAATCCCTCTTATTAAGCTTAGGCTAGGTAAGTGCTTCCGACGAGTTAAGGAGGTACCTTTTATAAGGCTATCTCCTTCCTCTCGATAAGACTAGAACCTCCTTTTAAAGCTTAGGCTATATCCTTCCTCCCGACGAGTTAAGATCCCTCTTATTAAGCTTAGGCTAGGTAGTTACTCCCGACGAGTTAAGGAGGTACCTTTAGTAGGGCTAGGTAAGTGCTCCTAACGAGCTAGGATAACTTCTTTTATAAGGCTATTTCTTTCTTTTAACGAGCTAAGATAGCCTCCTCTCGAGCTTAGGATAAGTAACTACTCCCGACGAGTTAAGATTACCTCTCTCGAGTATAGGCTAGGTAGTTACTTCCGACGAGTTAAGAAGGTACCTTTAGTAGGGCTAGGTAGTTACTCCTAATAAGCTAGGATCGCCTCTTTTATAGGGCTATTTCTTCCTCCTAACGAGCTAAGATAACTTCCTCTTAAGCTTAGGCTAAGTAGTTACTCCCGACGAGTTAAGATCGCTTTTTTTAAGTATAAGCTAGGTAGTTACTCCCGATAAACCTAGGAGGTACCTTTTATAGGGCTATCTCCTTCCTCCCGATAAGATTAGAATATCCTTTTAGAACTTAGGCTATATCCTTCCTTCCGACGAGTTAAGGAGGTACCTTTAGTAGGGCTATATAAGTACTCCCGACGAGCTAGGATAGCCTCTTTTATAGGGCTATTTCTTCCTCCCGATAAGTTAAGATAGCCTCTTCTCGAGCTTAGGTTAAGTAGCTACTTCCGACGAGTTAAGATCGCCTTTTTCGAGTATAGGTTAGGTAGTTACTCCCGATAAGCTTGGGAGGTACCTTTTATAGGGCTATCTCCTTCCTCCCGACGAGACTAGAACGTCCCTTTAGAGCTTAGGCTATATCCTTCCTCCCGACGATCTAGGTAAGGTACCTTTAGTAGGGTTATTTCTTCCTTCCAACGAGCTAAGATAGCCTCCTCTCGAGCTTAGGCTAAGTAGCCGCTCCCGATAAGTTAAAATTACCTCTCTCGGGTATAAGTTAGGTAGTTACTCCCGACGAGCTAGGGAAAGTACCTTTAGTAGGCCTAGGTAGTTATATACTCCCGATAAGTTACGATCCCTTTTATTAAGCTTAGGTTAAGTAGTTATAATCCCTCCTATTAATCTTAAGTTAGGTAGTTACCTCCGACGAGTTATAATAGCCTTCTCTAGTAGTCGGGCTAGGTCCTTCCTCTCGACGAGCTAGGGTAGCCTCTTTTATAGGGTTATTTCTTTTTCCCGACGAGCTAAGATAACCTCTTTTCGAGTTTAGGCTAGGTTATTAAATACTCCCGACGAGCTAAGATCCCTCCTCTTAAGCTTAGGCTAAGTAACTACTCCCGACGAGTTAAGAGAGCTACCTTTAGTAAGGTTATTTCTTCCTCTTAACGAGCTAAGATAGCCTCCTCTCGAGCTTAGGCTAAGTTACTACTTCCGATAAGTTAAGAGAGGTACCTTTAATAAGGCTATATCCTTCCTATCGACGAGTTAGGATAGCCTTCTTTAAAGCTTAGGCTAAGTAACTACTCCCGATAAGTTAAGAGAGATACCTTTTATAGGGCTATCTACTTCCTTCCGACGAGACTAGAATATCCCTCTAGAGCTCGGGCCTAGTAAATATTCCCGATAAGTCGAGATAGTCTTCTTAGAAGGCCTAGCTATACTATTACTACCGACGAGCTAAGATAGCCTTTTTTATAAGGCTATTTCTTCCTTTCGATAAGCTAAGATAGCCTCCTTTCGAGCTTAGGTTAGGTTATTAGATACTTACGGCGTATTAAGGTAATACCTTTATATATCTATCTATCTCCTTCCGATAAGCTATAATTACCTCTCTCGAGCTTTATTTATCTCTTTCCTACCGATAAGTTAAGATAGTTCCCTCTAGTACTCCGGCTAGGTAGTTACCTCCGACGTTTTAAGAAGGTATCCTTTATAGGGCTAACCCTTATTTCCCTCTAAGGTTAGATTATTTAAGATTCGGCTATTTAGTTAGTTACGGCGAGCTAAGAGAGGTACCTCTTATTAGTTCCTTACATTTATCGCTACGAGGTTAAAGGGGTTTATCTCGAGCTTAGCCTAGCTATACTCCTAAAGATTCCGGAAATATACGTTTTATAGGGTAAGGCTAATTATCGCGACTAGATTAGGTCCCTCGTCTCGAGGTTAGGCTAGGTAGTTTCTCGCGATAGTATATCTCTAGGAATTTAAGTAGTACTACGCTAGCTAGGTCCTATATTTCCTATACCTAAGCTAAGTTACTTAGTCCTAGAGAGATAACGCTCCCCCTTACTATAGTATAGAGTTAGAAGCTACGTACGTATTTAAAATTATAACCTTTATTAGAATCTATACTTACTTATTATTTTAAGGGTATAATATCGTCGGTAGTATTAATCCTAAAGAGAAATCTACTATCTTAACAGCCTAGTATAAGTAAACCTCGTCGTATAACTCCTCTAGGGCGATCTAGTTATAAGTCGTATATCTACTACTAACGCGGATACCCTAAGGTAGTACCTATAGCTTCTCCGTATATTAATAGTAGTAATACTATCTCTTTAACGCCTCCGTAGTATTAGTTTAATACTATATGTTAAAGAAGATGAGGAGGAAAGGTATATCGCTCTATAAGAAGAGTATGGCGAGGGAATAACCCTAATTACTAGCTTCTCCTCCTACTATATAATAGAAACCCCTATACTTAAACGTAATACGGATAATCGCCTCCGTACCTACTAAGTAGAGGACGACGATAAAAACTATATAAGTAGGTAGCTAGGGATATAGTTATAAGAATACGGCGCTTAAGTAAATCTCGTCGGCGATAGGTAGAACGTACGGTAGTAATAAAGATTACGGCGGGATAGCTACCGTAGTAGCTTACGATCATCTTAGCCGTCTTCCTAAAGTTGTATACGTAAAGGGCCCTTTAGGTTTCCGAGTCTCCTTATCTATATATAGCGCCTAGGTTTACAATTACTAGGGGTAGCCTTTCGCTCGTATACTAACTTAAAGATTCCCGACGAAAGTATTCGCGTAGCGGTATCGGCTTTATAGACTTAGAGTTAGTTATCGAATAGGTACTATATACGGCGGTTAGTACGGGCGATATTATCGCTCTTATTATTTATATTATATTTCGGATTCTTAAACCGGCTAAATCCTTATCTTAATACTTAGTTTTAGATAAATAATCCGTTATACTTACTTTAATATTACTTATAAGCCTTTCGTTAATCTTATTAGGTTCCCGTTATTCTAGTATATAATAGCTATAGCTAACTATTCGTTATAGGTATAATAACGAGAACTTTAATACTTATATTAAATAGACTTTAATGTTTGGAAATATCTCGAATTATAGCCGGACGAGGCTGTTAAACGTAGTCGTAAACCGAATATGTTAAATAGAGAGCGATACTATTATCTATACGGTCTAGCTACTTATATATATTTAACTTAGAGATATAGTAAACTATAATACTATGTTTATAATATTAACTTATTATGTAAATAAATATATCCCGGTTCCCTAAGTTAGTTTATAACTCCGGATAATACCTATCGATATCTTTATCTAATGCCTATATTACTTAGCCGCGTTAAGGTTCTTATATATAAAGTACGTCGGTTATATACTTCTTAACCCC
Source organism: Podospora conica (assembly GCA_030685255.1). Lineage (NCBI taxonomy): Eukaryota > Fungi > Ascomycota > Sordariomycetes > Sordariales > Podosporaceae > Podospora > Podospora conica. The sequence continues at coordinate 11,835 of MU839546.1, forward strand.
GGTATACCTTTTACTACTTTATTAGTGTACGGCCTTCGGCGGGGAGCGTACGGTTTACGCTTACCTTTGTAGCCTTCTACGCGGAGTACGTTAAGTCGACTTTAGGAAGAGATTCCTCTTTTTCGACTCCCCTATCTCCGGCCTCCTCCGCAGCTATAGGCTAGTACGGCCTTCGCTAGGGATTACATAGCCTTCGCTAGGGATTACGTAGCCTTTTCTAAGGAGTACGTAGCCTTCGCTAGTAGTATACGGCGTTCGCCGGTAGTGTTTATAGGCTTCCCCGAGGAGTATATAGCCTTCGTCGTTCTCTCTAATAGGATTATATAGCCTTCGTTAGGAAGTGTACGGTTTACGCCGGTAGCGTTTATAGCTTTTTACGCGGAGTATATAGTATTCGTTATACGCTTTATATAGAAACTTAAACCCGGCGAGAAATTTATAACCTAAAAATCTATAAGCGCTTAATAACCTCTCGCTTTACTATCTTTAAGTTAACGAAGTCTAGCTATTTATACGTCTTATCTTTATATTTAGTTACTAAGAGTATAAACCCTTTTCTACGACTATCTCGACTATATATACTCTCGTAAGTCCCTCGCCCCTTAGTCCCTAACCTTCGCTCTTAACCCTTTACTAAGCTCTTAAGTAGATAATAGCTTTAGGTTATCTCTAATATACTTATACCGGGGATAACCTTAAGCTTCCCGGAGCGCTACTAACGTACCCCTCCCTTACTCCCCCCGGATTCTCTCCGCGAAACCGTAATCTTTAAAGACGGTAAGAAGGATAGGAATATTACGACGCGTTAGCTGTAAGTCCCTTTCTTATAGTAATATAACGGTACCTTAGCTACTCCGTAGCTAAGATACTTATCTTAATTATCTAACTAGAGAATATAATATAGTAAATATTCTTAAGTAGTACTAGTAGTATAGTTTAGATACCTTCGACGGCGTCGTCGAGGCTAGCGGCCTAAGTTAAGATAATAATAGGGAGTAAGGCCGTATTAAGTATAATAACGGTAATAGGGACTAAGGCGCTTTTATAGGCTAGGGTAATAACGAGGCCCGAGATAATAGCGAGGGTTAACCTTATAACGAGGACTAAGTTAATAACGAGGGTTAAGAAGATACTAAGAGTTAAGACGACGAGGAGGTTAAAGATAACAAAGAGTCCTAAGGTAATAGCGAGACCTAAGACGATAACGACCTTAAATATACTAATAGGTATAAAAGCTACCTTTATATTACCCTAGCCGTTCTTTTATTTATCCTCGGCGCTATCGTCGCTATAGCCCTTACTATTTTTACGGCTTCTCTCGGCGTTAGCGAAATAGATAAAGGTATTTACTATATAGTAGGTATTTATAGCCTTTAAGTCGTATCTCGGGGGTTTTCGGGGTATATTATTTCTATTAATATTAGTCCGGGAGAGGAGTAGTCTACGGCGAGGGAAAGTTTATAGTTTTCTAAGTAAAAAAGAGGTAATTTACTTACCTAAATCTCTCTCGTACCCTTTAGTAAATATTCCTTTCGTCTTATATTATTCGTTCTACTATAGTTCCTCTCGACGGTTTATAAAGGCCTCCTCCTAAGTATATACTAACTTCTTACTCCCAACGAGTTAAGGAGGTACCCTTTATAGGGCTACCCTTTACTCCCGATAATATCTATACGTCCCTCTAAAGCTTAGGTTAGATAGTTCCTCCCTACGAGCTAAGATACCTTCCTTTATAGCTTAGGCCGCGTAGTTCCTCCCGACGGGCTAGGATAGCCTCCTCTTAAGCTTAAGCTAAGTAATTACTTCCGATAAGTTTATATCGCTTCTTACGAGCTCGGTTTAGGTAGTTACTCCCGATAAGCTAAGGTCGCCTCCTCTAGAGTTTAGGCTAGGTAGTTACTCCCGATAAGCCCGTATAGTACCCCTTATAAGGCTATCTCTTTCCTTCCGACGAGACTAGAATATCCCTTTAAAGCTTAGGTTATATCCTTCCTCCCGACGAGCTAAGAGAGGTACCTTTAGTAGGGCTAGTTAAGTACTTCCGACGAGCTAAGATAACCTCCTTTGGAGCTTAGGCTAGGTAGCCGCTCCCGACGAGTTAAGATCGCCTATTTTTATAGCTATTTTCCCTTTATTATAAAGTAGTATAGGATATTTATCCCTAGGTAAGTCTAGCTAACTCTATCCGTTAAGGTATATAGGAAGTTCCGCCCCGTAGGGGGTTTAGGAAGTTTTACCCCGTAGGGGGTATAGTAAGTTCTACTTCGATAGTAGTTTAGTACTTAGGGCGTAATTTTATAGCTTATAGCTCCCGATAAGTTAAGAAGGTAGCTTTTATTAAGTTATTTATTCCTACCGATATGTTACGATCTCGCTTTTCGAGTTCGGGCTAAGTAACTACTCCCGACGAGTTAAGATCCCTCCTATTAAGCTTAGGCTAGGTAGTTACTCCCGACGAGCTAAGGGAGGCACCTTTAGTAGGGCTAGGTAAGTACTTCTAACGAGTTAAGGAGGTACCTTTTATAGGGCTATCTCCTTCCTTTTAACGAGACTAGAACCTCCTTCTAAAGCTTAAGCTATATCCTTCCTCCCGATAAGTTAAGATCCCTCTTATTAAGCTTAGGCTAGGTAGTTACTCCCGATAAGCTAAGATAGCTTCCTCTCGAGCTTAGGCTAAGTAACTACTCCCGATAAGTTTAGAGAGGTACTTTTAATAGAGTTATTTCTTCCTCCCGACGAGACTAGAACGTTCCTTTAGAGCTCGGACTATATCCTTCCTCCCTACGAGACTAGAACGTTCCTTTAGAGTTTAGGCTAAGTAACTACTCCTAACGAGTTACGATCGCCTCTCTCGAGTATAGGCTAGGTAGTTACTCCCGATAAGACTAAATTATCCCTCTAGAGCTTATACTAGGGGGTTAGTCCCGATAAGTTAAGATCCCTTTCGTTAAGCTTAGGCTAGGTAGTAGCTCCCGATAAGCTAAGAGAGGTACCTTTAGTAGGGCTTTAGTAGGTTACGCCCCCTCTTATCGGGTTACGTAACCGGAAGTGTAGATATACTAATCCGAACGCTAGATAGGGGTAGGGAGGTCGTCGGCTTAAACCCTAATATCCGAGTATATCGGTATACTAAGGGCTAGTTCTTTAATACCTATTATAAGTTATTAATTTATCGTTAGGCGGAATGTAGGGCTTACTACTCCCTTACTACTTATCTCCGTCTACCTTCCCGGCCTAACCGCTTAATAATATTCTTTATAAATTTATCTCCGTCCCTATTACCCTATATAAAACCTTAGTTTGTAGACGTTATACTATATAGGTTATAGTACCGCTCCCCTACCTCGTTACTTATACTTATACTCCCCTTTACTACGAGTTATAACTATCCTACTTATAACCTCCCCCTTTAGATAATAACTCGAATAATATAATAGTAAAGTTAACCGTTAAGCCCCTCGGATAGTCTATTCCTACCCGGATAACGTAGACGCTTCTACTATATCTTACCTCGGCTAGCGAGGGCTGGTAAGTACGCTACGCCGTACTAGGTCCTAGCCTTCCCCCCTCCCTCGCCTTTTATATCGTAGCTTAACTAATAAACTACGCTCTAGTAACGGCGGCGAGACCGTCTTTTACCCCTACGATAAACGCTCCGCTAAGGAGGAGATCTTTATAAGCCCCGAGACGGGTATACTACTTCTTTATAAGTACGGGGATAATTATATACTAGTAAGTAGTTATATTACCTTCTTTTAAAGGGAAGTTCTAATATATTTTAATAGTACGAGGGTAAAGAGGTAACTACCGGCGAGAAGTGGATCCTAAGGACGGACTTATATATTAGGAGGTAATCTCTAAGCTATATAGAGATAGTAAAGTCTTCTCCGGTCTAGGAAAATAAGTCTTGTTATAAGATGTAATTATAATACCCTCTTCCCTAGTAATATACCGCTTTAGTAGTAGATATGAAAATAGCCCTTCTAGATAAGATATACCTATAGTACGAAGATCCCTAGGCTTTACCTTAAGATATAGTACTAAATATTAATTATCTTATAATTAGCCTATTATCCTATATAGTAATAAGCTATTAGTAAATATTACCGGTATTATAACCTAAACTATAAATTACCTATTATATATTATATATAGGCTTTATATCCTTAGCTTTAACTATATATATAACGCCCGTATACGTATTATATAGATACCGCTTACGTATAGAAAAGGGCTATATCTAAAAAAATCTTCGCTTTTCTATACTCCTAGATAAAAACCTCTAGTCTACTTATATAACTAATAGATAGTAAAGTAAAATAGTAGTTAAAGCTAAGCCTTACGCCCTTAATAACTTACCTACTAGGGATTCTTTATCGGATCCTATTACCTCCTCCTCGACTTTAATTATCTCCTTATCGGATCCTATTAACTCCTCCTTATTAGATCTTATTACCTCCTCCTTAGATCCTATTACCTCCTCCTTATCGGATCCTATTATCTCCTCGTCGTATCCTATTACCTCCTCCTTATCGGATTCTATCCCCCCCTCCTCGACTCTAATTATCTCCTTATCGGATCCTATTAACTCCTCCTTATTAGATCCTATTACCTTTATCTCGGATCCTATTACCTTATCCTTATCGGATCTTATTATCTCCTCGTTAGATCCTATTACCTTCTCCTTATCGGATCCTATTATCTCCTCGTCGGATCTTATTACCTCCTCCTCCGATACTATCCCCTCCTCCTCGACTCCCCTCCTCTCCCGGTAGCCTCCTATCCCCTTCGTTATCCCCTTACTTTATAACTATCTCCTATATATATAATACCTTATATATACTAGGGATTCCTCGTTAAAGGTAAAGATATCTTAAAGCCCGCCCCCTATATTACTATTATTAAAATAACCTAGCTACCTTCTTAAGCGCCGACTCTTTAGGAAGTTTAAGAAAGTCTTACTTAAACTTTATCTCGGAGTCGGTATCTAGTAACGGACTCGTATTTATAAACGATACCGTAGGGGCGGTTGTAATATATAAGCTACTATCCTTTACCGTATTTATAAGACTCGGCTTATTATAAGCGCTAGTCTCGGTAGAAAGCGAGAGTATTTATAGGATCGTGCTAGGGGTAGACGTTAGTACCTTAGTAATAATCCCTAGGTCGAGGAGGGATAGTTCCTCTAAGTAGCTACCGAACTTAGAGATAATAGACTTAACGAGTAGAAGCGTTTATTACTTTAAATTTCTCTCGTCTTTATTATCGTTATCGCCCTCGTCCTTCTTATCCTTGTTGTCCTTATCCTCCTCGTTACTCCTACTGTAGTAAAAGAGGTTTAGAATTTTACTACGGTAGATAACTTAACTATTTTTTATACGGGTATATACTTCTTTAATATCCGCTTCCTACTGGAAAGTCCCTTACTACTGGAAAGTCCTATCCGTTTTAGTACTTTTAGTAGTACCGGCGTTTTTCCGAGGTACGTTAACGATATATAAGCTAGTATTAACCCCCCGACGCCGGGCCGTAAAGCCGCCTGTAAGTTCTTTTAACATCTCTGGAAAAAGCTAAGGGAAGTTAATTAAGGGCTTAGTATATCCGTTAAGTTAGCTAAACCTAAACTTACCGTTTAGGAGGGTATACGGTTATTAGGACTCGTACTACGTAATATCTACCTCTTCGTAGGTAATCTAGTATATTACGGCTACGAAGGGGCCGAGAACCTTACTATCCTGTAACCTAGCCTCCTAGATATAAATATTATAGAAGTACTTTTTTAATATATTAGCTTCTTATTTAAATTTCTCCTATAACTTATACGAGGTACTTATATAGGGCGTAGATATAACGAAACCTATCTATATCTCGAACTCGGTACTAATCTTATACTAAGCTATAACTCGCCGTATAATAGTATCGTATTAATACTTAATCTTCCTCGCCCGCTTAAGAAGACTCGGGTTTAAATTATTACTAAATCGCTCTATAATTCTCTTATTAAAAGGAAGGTTATATCCCTCTAGCTCGTCGAAGGCTTCCTTTTTAACTAGGTCGTATAACTTACTTAAAGCTAAAGTTAAGTACCTTATCTTTTTACCCCTCTTTTCTATAAAATATAGCTAATATAAGGGTTCGTACCTTTTTTTATCCTAAGGAGCTAGGATACCTATTTTAACGTAGTTAATAGCTATAAAGTATAGCTATATAAGTTCTAAACCTATAGCTAGGTTAGCGTCCGGTAGATAATAATACTAAGGGAAGTAAAAGACTTATACTTTTTACTCTTTAAACTACGAATATCTAAGTCTACGGCCGTTATATATATATAGGTAATTAGGGGTAAAGTATTATTCTTTATAAAGTTTGTAAAGAAAGCTATAAAACCCCTAACCGTAACTCCTCCCTCTTCCTTTCTCGGCTTAAGAGGTATATAGTCTATAAGTATATACCTTTATTCCGTCGGGGTCGGGAGTAACCTCTTATCCTAAATAACGAAGAAGTTATCGCTATCTAGATCGTTATTATAATATATTCCCGGAATATCTCTATTACCGTTAAGTAGGAAAACTATAACGTTCTTAATATAGCGAAGGGTTAGAATATCTACCGCTTTAATAACGCGTATATCTCTCGGATAAAGAGATAGGTTACGGCCGATAATATAAATACCCGTAACGACGCGAAACTTAGTCTTACTCTTAGGGTCCGATATCTAGAGAAAAACTTAAGGGAGCTCGGAGATTAAAACCTTTCAGGGACCTTCGATCGACCTTTTATAGCCTTATAGGATATTAATCTTATCGATATAACCTAGTATAAATACGCTTTACTTAATAATTAACCTCGTCTTCTCCTTTAAAAGCTTAAGCGACTAAGATCTTTAGAGATATAATAATATATAGACGAAGGGCTTATTTATAAACCTATTCGTAACTATATCCTTAATTACTAAGGTTATTTAGTTCTTATCGATATACCGCTTAAGTAGGTTAGTTATATTAGCCGGGTCCTTTATAACGGCGTCGTAGTTCGATATCTACTCCTATAAGATCTCGATAAATAACCTATCGGATACCTTAAGCGAAGATAATATAAGGATCGTTTATTTATTAAGAGTTATATATATATACTAAGAGTAGTAGATAACTTCGAGACCGTTAAATTCGGCTTCGAACTTCTCCTAGGACTTTCGTATATATACCTTAGTCCCCTTAATACTAGGCTAGGTTATAAGGACTCCTTTATAGCCGGCTATACGAAACTATATAGTTAATAAAGGGGACGGGAGCTTCTAGTCGTCGGCGACTATTTTAGCTAGGAAAGGAGCGATCTTTCCTATACCGTTAGTAAAGTAGTAACCGCCTTTTTCCTTATCCTAAATCCTAACGATCTTTACTATAATTCCTCGGACCGGCCTCGTCGTTAATAAGTATTAGCCGAGTTTTACTATATATTTCGTAACTACTTTAATATAGTTAAATTAACCTATTTATTAACGGATCTTCTTGTAAGTTAACCCCTCCCTAGTAGCCTCGTTAAAGAAGAATATACTATTCTCCCGAACTTATAAGTTACCGTAGGCTAAGAACTTTTAGTAAACGTTTCCTATACGAATTCCAGCCTTTAGGACTCGATTAACGCGCTTATAGACTAAGTCGTTACGACTGTCGTTATACCCTTAAATATAACCTTTTAGTATCTCGTCGGTAATTTAAATATAGATAAAGTATTCGTAATAGTCTTTATATTTTCGTAGTATACGATTCGTAGTCTCGACGGTTAGGGTACTATAGATAATTCTAGTCGGTATAATCGTTACCTTACGAATAAGGGTATAGTAAGCTAGGAGATTTACTATTATAGGTAGATACTTTAAAGCGGCTTTATTCTTAATAAAGGATATCGGGTTAAAGATCCGACGGCTATAATCCGTAGTATACTTAAGGATAAGTCTCGCTCGCCGATATCCTATTACCTCGATCTTAGAGAGTTTAAATAGTTCGGCTATAAACTTACGACCGATATTATACTTACTTAGGATTCTTTATAAGATATAAACCTTTAACTAGTAACGAATATCGAACGGGAGATATAATTTTATTACTCTTAAATACTAACTCTACGAGCTATGTTCCGAGTATTCCGTTAGAATAGGCTAAAGCTCGGGCTCTCGGTTCGGAAAAAGTACAAGGGTTAAAGTTTCCGAGACTTTAATATTCCAGTCCTAAAGAACAGGCTTAATTATAGAGATAGCTTCGTACTCTTTAATATTAAGGTATAACTAGTAAGTAATCTATCGGCTAATGTTAATAATTTAAAGGTTACTTTTTAAAGAAACTAGGTACTATATAAGCCTTACTTCGTACTTAATATTAACCGCTCTCTAGTAAAGTTTATAATCGCCCTAAATAAGTTAATTAACCTTAAACGAATTATCTACTAACGAACGCTTCCTACTAAACTACGGTAGGTCGCGAACGGTAATAACTAGACTTAACTTACTACTATAACTAACTTAGTATAGCTTATTAAGATTACTAAATAAGATCTTAGCTTTATAGTATTAGGAAATAAAAGCTAGTCTCTACTTATCGCTTACGTTATAGGTAATATTAAAGTAGATTACTATCTTCCTATTCTTAAAATTAAGTAGGAAGCTCGAGGATAAAGCCTTAAGGAACCTCTTTCTAATAACGCTAGTCGGACTTTCTAATACTTCGAATATAAGACCTCGGAGGGGAAGCTTAATATATCCCGGGTAGGGATTACCGAGAGACGTCTTTAAGTTACCGTTACTACGTAAAGCGGTAAACTCGATATAAACCTTAATATACCTATAGCTAGTCTAAATCTCCACCTGGCTATAGTTAAAGAAGCCTAAATCGGGGAAGGGCTTAAACCGAACCCGGGCCCTCCGGGGTTTAGATTCGTCTAGGTCGATATATATAATATTCCTATATCGCTCGAATAAGGTATATATATCCCTCGCTATTATATATTAGGGGATAAAGCGGAAGACTATCGTTAGACTTCTCCTACGCTAGGACTCGGCGGGTAGTACTAAGGAGTACGGTACTATCCTCTATAATCTATTTATCTATATCCTAAACGAGCTACTTTACGGTAGGCGTCTACCTTTCTAAGTATAGTATTAAGAAGGGCTATATTAGGGGGGGCTATATTAATTACGGGAAGGCCCGACGTAAGTCGTTATTAAAGTTAGTCTCGCCTAAGGGAGTACCCTAGCTACTCTTAGGGTAGCCTCGATATCGGGGCGTTAAAGCGAAGAAGGAAGTATATCGTCGTACTATTCTAGTAAAAATCTATTAAAGAAGCTTCTAGAAGTAGAATAGAAGAATTCGACTTACTTTAGGGGTATAGTTAACTTAAGTAGAAAAAGGCGAAATCTAACCCTAATTTTAGTTAATAGCGGTAGCGGTAGGAGTTTAAGGCGGAAGAACTTTATAGGCTTTAATACGCCTAGACTTTAACGGTATATATTAATAATAGTTTACCTAAGATAGTAGCTTAAATATTTAGGAAAGGGTATAGGATAATTATAAGGTAATAACTACTAAAGATGCTTAGAAAAGTAGTTAGTAAAAGGCTTCCTTAATCGAAAATAGAGGCGCCTTTAAGGAGTAACGAGTATATAAGGGGAAGAAGAGAGTATATTTAGGAAAGACTAAGGCGTAAAAGAGAGAGAGTATAGTTTGGAAGTACCGAAGGTAGAGGATAAAGCTAGCGCCTTTAGGGTATTAGCTATTAAAAGTAGTTAGTAAGTAAACCGAAGCCTAGGTATCTAAGCTTAGAAAACCTAAGTAACTTAGTTTAAAGTTTATATAAAGGGGGAGTTTAAGTAAAGGGGGGGAGGTAATCGAGGAGTTAAGGGTAAGGGATAGGGGAAGGTTTAAGTACTAGAAGTAGTATAAACTTTAGGCTATTTCTACTCGCCGTCGATAAACCTAGGCCGGCGAGGAGGCTATAGCAGTAAGAGAGAGAAAGTAATAGGAAAAATATTAATAACTTAAAGAGCTTGTAATAATGGAAATATAAAAGCTAGTATTATATACCTTTAAGATCTGCCTATGTATGTATAGCCTATCCTGTCGTTATTATTTCCGTGGAGGAATACTACTAGTACTTCGTCGAGAATATAAGGACCTATTCGTTAGGGCGAGAAAGATCCTAATCGCCTTTAGTATACCCGGGCTTCTTCTTAGCTAGTTATAATTACCGGATAATCGCCTTACTAATAGTATTAACGCTTAAACGGGGCTAGGAGTTTTAATAAAGGTAATACGGTCGATTCGTAAGCCCGGCTTAGGATTCCCGTCTTTCGAGTACGCGTACTTTCGCCTTATCGGTACGATTATAGCGCTTTAAAACTCGAGTCGAACGGGACTGTCGGTAATTTAAAAAAACTAAAGAAAGGTTTAGTAGTAGTAGTAGTAGTAATAGTTTAGTAGTACGGTAGTAGTAGTTTAAAGGCTATAAAAATAGGCGGGGCAGCGAAGACGTCCTTAGCCGTTAGGAGTTATGTATATACCTTCCTACTACCCGTTCCTTCCTTTAATACGCTCTTCTAATAAACGTTTATATAATATATCTTTACCGCCCTTAACCGGTATATACCTAGTATTAACTTTAAAGCTACTAAGATTAAAATATTTTCTTATCGAGAGTATCGTCGTACTAATAGCCCTATTCGTTTTAGTACCTAGTACTTTTATTTACTTTACCCTTAAGAATAGCGCTTATATCTAAACCGCGCCCGGATTAGCTATTCCCGATAGGATATAATTAATTAGAGAGCGGCTATTCTAGATTACTTAGTAAGGCTAAGAGGAATGCCCTATAAGTTATATATCGCCGGCCTATTTCTATTTTTTTTTATTAGAATGCCGTTTGTTAGTAATCCTGTATATAATTAGCTTAAGATATTTATAACGGGAGTTATCCGCTAAATCTATATAGCGACTAGTACCTACCCGTAGGTAATATTAATATAGATTTATATACTTTATTAAGATAAAAAACGGAACCTAAAGTATATAATAAATATTATACGTACCGTTTCTATCTTTACAGCTGTTTACAAGCCTTAGTACAGCCCTCCGCCGTAAATACCTAACCCTTAGTTGGAAGGGGAGCCGCTATTAAGTCTCCTCTAGTAAATATTAAGTTAAAGGAGCTAGGTAGCTTTTCTATACCTACGATATAACTACCCTCCGCCCTTACCTACCTAATATAAAATTATACCCTCTTTTTTCTAGTAACCCCCGATACTTCTATACTATTATACTGCCCTAGCTACCGCCCTAACTAGTCTAGATTTACTTATATAGGTATAGAGTATAGTACCTTACCTATCTTAATACTTATACGCCTTTATCGTTAATTAACTCCAGATTAGTTACTTAATATCCGTATAAGTAGTATATATTAAGCCGTTACTAGATTCTACCGGTTAAAAATCTTTCCGGGGTTCCTAATATATATCTCGTTAGTAACCTAATATCTACTAAGGAGGCTACTAAGAAATAAATATAATCTATCGTAGGTCGAGAGCCGCCTTAATCGATTTCTATCTCTACGTTAATCTTACGCCGCCTACTAATATCTCTTCGTAGGGAAGAAGACTTACTATTACGCCTAGCGTATCTAGTCCTACCTCTTATAAAAGAGACTCCTTCTTACCCTAGCCGATCGAGTACTCGCTAGTATATATCCCCTCTATCTCGAGCGCCCGCTTTACTATATTCTTAATATATATCTCTACCTTTTCTCTCTCCCTCTTAACCTAACGGTTATAAATAATACTCTCGTAGAAGTTTCTATCTCTAATATAACCGAGAATACTAGTAAATAGCCTAAACTCGTCTATCTCCTTCTTACTTACCTCGATAATATCGGCGAGTTTATTAAACGGGATAGCTATATTAGTACTCTCTAGAGATATTAGCCCTACCTATCTTTAATACTATAGCTTAGATATCGCTAAAACTTATAAACTTCGTCCTTATCCTTACGGAGAGTAAGTATAGATTAGAGGGACTTTTTCTACGCCGACTAAAGTAGCTTTTACTCCCTCTTATCCTTAGTAAATTTAAAGTTACCGCCCTTATTAGCCTTTATAATCCTTTAAACTAGGCTAATATTCTCCTTAACGCCGGCTTTAATCCTAGAGAATTTAAAAAAGAGAGTCGGTAACTTCTTTTATACCTACGGGATAGTAACGCCGCCTATATTAACTACCTTTATCTATACTTCGTTTATAATCTCTATAGTAGCTATAGGGATTCCCGTCTATATAACCTCGGCTACGGCAGATATAGTATCCCGAATAGACGGGAAGGTAACGACGGCGACTAAAAACTCTTTAGGGATAACGGAAAGCTTAAACGTAACCTCCGTTACTAGCCTTAACGTCCCCTCGGATCCTATAAATAAGCTATTAAGATTATACCCGGTAGATAACTTACGCGGGCGTTATCGTATCTTAATAATAGTACTGTTCGCGAGAACGACTATTAGGTTAATAACTTAGTCCTTTATAGTATTATACTTAACGGCGTTAGTTCCGGAATAATTAGTCCTAATTATACCTCCGACTTTTACGCTTAGTCCTATAATACGTTAGTATTTATTTTATAAATACGGCTACTACTAAGGAGCGCGACGAACTAAGGTCGATAGGGAAGAAGAAACTACTACTTATCTTAGTTAGCTACTTATTTAAATCCTACTAGTTAATACTAAGCTGTACGATAATATCTATATCCTCCTTATTAAATTAAATAATTTTATCTATATAAGTAAAGTTAATACTAATACCCCCGAACGGCGCCGAAAAGTTCCCTTCGAGACTTAAGCTACCCGAATAGGGGATAATAGGAATCCGGTACTTATAGTATACTCGCGTAATAGCCGCGACCTACTTTATCGACCGAGGATATATTACGGCGACTAGAAGCCCCTCCGGGTTAACGGTTAACTATTCTAAGTAACTATAGGCGTATAGATCCTTTAGATCCGTTAAGATATAATCTAGGTTTATAAGCTCTTAGCGGATTTCTTTAAGAGCCTTAAAATATATTAGTTACCGGACCTCTCGGAAAGGGGGGGAAGACATAAGGCCGGCCTAATATACCTACTTTATCTTACGTATACTCGCGTACCTAGGCGTATCCGGCTCTCCGTTAAGTAGTATAGTATTAGGGAAGCCTTTATACCGAAACTCGGATACGCTCTAGCTTATTAAACTAGCCGTAATAATAACGGCGTAAATATTAAATAGCGACTAGACCGAGGCGATATAAGGCTTATAGTAGCTTCCGGCGGCGGCGCGCCGGAGAAGGGATATCGTAAAGTACTACCGGTTAGCGATATATAGGCTACGAAGGGTAGCCGTTACGGCTATTAATCGACTAAGGGGTATCGCTCTTATCGTAAGGCGTTTTACCGATATATAGGATAACCCTAAAAGTTATAATAAGCGATCCTTATATAGTACCTAGGACGAGATCGGTAGTATAACTTTAAGATAAGGATTAGTTCGTTCGTTCCTAAATCGGAGCTAGAACTTAAAGCCGCCCTAGTTAATACGGATTTATATTTTTTTTATCTTCGCTTAAGGGATTAATATACCTTTTTTTTTCGCCCGCCTAACCGGGAGAATTTTTAGTAATAATCTTATAGTCCTTAATCCTTCTACCGGTAGTACCGAACTCGTTTAAGGCTCGAGATAATCCGATAATAACTACGTTCTACTTAATTCTTTCCGTAAGCGGTACTTTTAGTAACGGGGTTTTTAACTTTCGATAACGGTCGCCTTAAGATTGTACTTAAGTATACTTAGGTACGTTTAATAAATAGATAGCGGGTAGATTACGGCTTAATTTTATATTTCCGGGCGAGGAATAAATCCGATTAGGAATATTATAACGAGAAGGAGGGTTAAAGACGGGCTTATAGTAAATAGTAAATATTACCTTAAGCCGTCGTTTTATATATAATAGTAGGCTAGTAAGATAATTACTACTTAGTAATAACTCTTTTAGGGATCGGGGTAGGAATAGCTCGTTAAGTCTTACTTCTTATACGAAAAACTTTTAAAAGAAAAAGCGCCCTTAACGATTTTATAACCGGCGGCGGATATAGTATATATTAGTAAAGAAGTACCGGTAACCTAATTAAGGATAATGTAATCTAATAGCCGCCTCTCGTTCGCCTCCGTCTTTAAGGGGAAGCGGTAATAAAAGCTAGGTAGATTGTATTATAGGGTAAAGATTAAGGGAGAATATAGAGAGACCTTAAAGGTAGCGGTAGCGGATATAAATAGTTTAATAGTCGGATAGAATAGCCTTAACTCGGGAGACTATCGAGAAGACTTAACTAATAAATAAAGGATATACTTTACTAATTATATACGTACCGAGTAGTAGTATATACTTAACTAGCGGCGAGACTAAGGGGAGCGGAGGAAGGCTAGAAGTAGAGAGCTAGTCTTTTATCCTATAGCCTCGACTAGTACTAGGTACCGAAGGGGTTAGTTAAGTACTCCTAACGAGCTAAGATAGCCTTCTCTCGAGCTTAGGCTAAGTAGCTACTCCTAACGAGTTTAAAGAAGTACCTTTAATAGGGTTATTTCTTCCTTCCGACGAGCTAGGATAGCCTTTTATAAAGCTTAGGCTAAGTAACTACTCCCGACGAGTTAAGATCGCCTTTCTTAAGTATAAGCTAGGTAGTTACTCCTAATAAGCTTAGGGAGGTACCTTTAATAGGCCTAGGTAAGTACTCCTAACGAGTTAAGAAGGTACCTTTTATAAGGCTATTTCCTTCCTCCTGACGATTTAAGATCCCTCTTATTAAGCTTAGGCTAGGTAGTTACTCCCGACGAGCTAAGATAACCTCCTTTAAAGCTTAGGCTATATCCTTCCTCCCGATAAGCTAAGAGAAGTACCTTTAGTAAGGCTAGGTAAGTACTCCCGATAAGTTAAGGAGGTATCTTTTATAAGTTTATATCCTTACTACCGACTAGCTAAGATAGCCTTTTCTTAAGCTTAGGCTAGGTTATTAGGTACTTCCGACGAGTCGAGATAGCCTCCTATAAAGCTTAGGCTAAGTAATTACTCCTGACGAGCTAAGGAGGTATCTTTTATTAGGCTACTCCTTCCTTCCGAAAAGCTAAGATCTTTCCTTTCGAGTTTAGGCCGGCTTATTACTTATAACGGGTTAAAAGTAGTATCTCTCGTAAGGCTAACTTTCCTCTTTCTATAGGCCGAGATAACTTTCTCTTAAGCTTAGGCTAGTTCGTTATTTATAACGAGCTAAGAGGAGTACCCCTCTTAGGGCTATACCTTACTTCCCGTTAAGATTAGATTATTAGAGATCGGGCTATTTAGTTATTCGTAGCGAGCTAGTACTCCTATTACTTATTACTTTTATCGCGATAGTGCTAGAAGGGCTTACCTCGAGTTTAGCCTAGCTATACTTATAACGATTCGGTAAATATACCTTTTATTAGGCGAGGCCTATCCTTACGACCTAATAAGATCCCCCCTCTCGAGGTTAAGCGAGGTAGGTATTTACGATAACTACCTAGTCTTACCTTTACTTTACTTATATTTTATAGAACCTAATAAACGGTAAGGTTTCGGATAGTATTAGGATAAGCCCGTCGAAAGTATCTGTAAAGTAAATATATTAACTAAAGCGAGATATTACTATTTATAAGGTATCGCCTCCTATATAAATATAGCTAAAAGTTATATAAGTATATTAAACGCTAGTAATAGTAATATATTAAGAAAGTAACGCTACTCCTAATATATTATTATAAAAATTTAGGGGTAATTAGAAGGGGTTATATACGAAATTAATATCTTAGTATATAAACCGGCTATTTCTAGGTAATAGCTCTTTACGTATAGGAGTCGGGTAATATAAAGGAAGAGGGGTAGCTCGTTTACGGTAGTTATCGTAGTAGTAGTAGTCTTACTATAAATATCTTCTCTATCGTAGTAATTACCTAGGTTCGGAAACTAAAAACATCGGCTACCGAGGGGGGCAGGGATACCTCCCCGTATATACTTAGGTTTACGCCGGCGTTACCCGCTAAATATACCTATTTCAGGGTCTTTAATAAGGGTATAGTCCCTGTAGAGACTAATATACGGAAGCTAGTCTTTCCCCTAGCGATATAAGTTAGGCGGTAACGCTAACTTACTACTTACGCCGGAAGGGTAAGCCCTATTACTTATAGGCTATCCGAAAAGGTATTTTAAACAGCTAATATAATATTACCCGTAGTACGGGTACTATTACGGGTAGAGACGGTACTAAGGTTTTATATTTCTCTAACCTATACTAAGTACGGCGTAGGTTAACTTTATACCTTTATTATAAGCTATTTAGTTCTAAGTTTACTATATTCTAACGTTAGTAATAAAGTACTTAGTTTAATTATATTACTATTTCTTTATTTAATATATATACTTTTAGCTTATACTTAGTTTAAGCCCTTCGTCTCTAGTCTAGGGGAGGGGCTTCCTTTAACTAAGTTCGGGTATATACCTATCTCCTCTACCTTTATATATATATTATAAGTTCCCTCTTATACCTAGCGTCCTCGTCTTTTACGGTAGCGACTAGTACTATTAGCTAGGGTATCTTATCTAAGTCTCGGGTTTCCTATATTTAAGTTTTTTTACGGGATAAGCGGAGTTACCGGGTACTTCCGGTCTTAAGTAAGCCTTTCTAGCTAGCGATATCTTTACCCTTACTATATCGTCTTATCTTATTAAACTCTATACTTATATATTTAGCCCCTTAGGTAAACTATTATATATACTCCTAGTATATTAATTAGATCGACTTTACCTTAGCTAGGTCCTTAGCCGCCCCCTTACTAATAGGTAGGGTTTCTATTATTAACGGGTATTCGTCTAAAAGCGTTTAAGCTACCGCTACTATATACTTAAAGGTAGCTTCGAGGTTATATCCTCCCTCTAAGTAGATTACAAGCTTACTACTAACGAGTAATATTAATATATATATTATATAAGCGTAGTAAGTCGGTATTACGAAATAACTACTAATAGGGTCGCCGGCTATTACGTTAAATCCTGCCGAGACTATAATAAGGTCCGGGTTAAACTTTTACGCGATAGGTATAACGATTTCCTAGAACGCCGCTATATATTCGCCGTCGCCTATTCCTTATTTACGCTATCCGATATTAATATTACGGCCGAAGCCTACTCCGGAACCGTAGTACTTTATACCGCTATCTAGTATTATAAGGTTTTCCGGTTTCCCGGAGTAGAAGTTATTATTTTCGTATACGTAGATAGAGATATAAAGGACGTTAGGGTTCTTGTAGAAAATACTTTACGTCCCGTTACCGTAGTAGATATCCTAGTTTATTAATAGTATACGTAGTCCGGGGTTAGCTACGAGTAGTATCTTTATAATTATAACGATATTATTAGTAAGATAAAAGCCTATCGCCGTTTATAGCTTTATATAGTAGCCGGGCGGTTGGACGAGCGTTATCCCGTTTTTCGCTATACTATCCCAGATAGCTTCTAATATCTTTATAGCCCCGCCTATCGTAACTCGGTATACCTTATAGGTCCCTTTCCTAATATATAGCGAAGATTTACCGTTTTCTAGTTTACTAGTTATCTTCCTCTATTCTTTAGGGGTTATATATAGTAGTACTTTTAACTACGCTAAGTATTTTAAGGTATAGACGTATAGGAACTCTTCGTCGGTTACTTATCGCCCTTTAATCCGTTTTATATACGCGTTATTTAGTTCCTAATATGTAAGGTATACCTCGTTCTTCGAGCCGTTATAGATTAATCTTACGTTATTAAGGGATTTTACGATATATATAATACGGTTAAGGTTCTCGGGGTACTATATACTAACGTTATCGTCTAAGTATATATATTATAGTATGTCGGGGTTATAGTAGTAAACGGTTAGGCGTTTAAGTTAGTTACTCGTAGATAAAACTTCGCCTATATTATAATCTATATTATTATCCTTAGTACCTTCGTTATTAGTACTACTAGTCTCGTTTCTAGCGTCCTAATAACCTTCGCTATCGTATATCGTAGCTAAATATTTAAAGTCGTCGGTATTACTATATAGGCCTACCTACGGGGTATTAGTTTATCGTATAGTAAACCTTAAGGAATTAACTACGATAATTATTTCCTTTAAAGTTACCGGTAGCGAGGGCGGTTAGCCGCCTACCCGGGACGGTAACCTAGAAGATTCTTAGTAAGTATTCGTCCTTAGTATATCCTTTAGGAATCGGGTAAATTATATAGTTTAAGGGTATCTTATTACTCGTTTAAAAGGTAGTAGAAAATCGTTCGAATATCGTATCGTCGAACGAGTTCGCCTTTCGTCGAGGCGTTATCCGCCGAGAAATTATATTATATTAAGAAAAGTATATCTTTATAGATCCGTTTATTACTTAAATTTACTTACGGAAGTTATATATTATATCCCCGGGAGTAGGGTAATAATTATAGGTTTAATTAAACTATTCTTTTCGTATTTTTTATAAGTACCTTATTTTATATTTCTAGTACTGTACTTCGAGGCTTATCCTAGGAGTTATAGTCTTAGCTTATAACTTAAAGTAGCTCTTTATATAGTACTTCCGATAAAAGTATATTATACTTAAAGACTACTTACCTAGGGGTTTTTATAATATATTTTTTACCCCTTTTTACCTAGGCGCTTAGGCTAACTTAATACCTAATCCTCCCGATTATATTAGATTACTTTCCTATCCGGTTAGGTTTCGCGAGAGTATCCCTTTTATAATTATTTTATAGAGAAGTACGCGACGAGATAAGTTCTTTTTCTTAGAGATGTAAAAGGCTAGTTAGAAACGATATTTTAACTTTTCGGGAGTAGCCCTTTAAATCTCTACCGGGGTAGGTAGCTAACTTTCCTAACCCGGTACGATTATATTATTTAAGCTTAGGCCTAGCTAGTTCCTTTAACGAGCCGAGGTCGCCCTTCTTATACTTAGGTTAGGTAGTTACTCCTATTAAGTTAAGAGAGGTACCTTCTCTAAGGTAAAGCTTTTTCCTACGACCGGATTAGATCGTCCCTTTCGCGCCTAGGCTATATACTTTATATATATAGTTACTTATAACCGGTAAAGATCGTACCTTTAAAGCTTTAAGTTAGTACTTCTACTCCGGACGAGATACGATCGTTCTTTTTAATCTTAGCCTTGGTTATTACTCGCGATATATAAAGATTATCTTTCTAGAGCTTAGGCTAGGTAGTCGATTGTAATAACGTAAGATTATCTCTTTAATCTTAGGCTAAGTTCTTACTTATAATAAGGCGTAATAGCCCCTTTTATATTTAAGTCCGGCTATTACTTATAATATACTAATATAGCTTCCTCGAGCTTAGGCCGGGTTATTACTTATAACTAGGTAAGAATATCTCCTTATACTTAGTCTAAGTTCTTATTCGTAACGAGGTACGATAGCCCCTTTTGTATTTTACCTAGGCGGTTACTCGCGACGATCTAAGATAGCTTCCTCTATACGGGCCTAGTAGTTACTCTTAACTAGAGAGATTATCTCTTCGAGCTTAGGCTAGGCGGTTATTCTCGTCGAGCCGAGATTAACCTTTAGTATATAAGTCCCCTCGTCGCCCCTATAAGCCGAGGACGTCCCTCTAGGGTATTAGTTAAGTAGTAGCTTGCGATAAGGAAGGGTAGCCTATTTAGGAGCTCTACTTAGGCTATTACTTTCGAAGAGGAGATTTATCCTTTAGGAGCTTAGCCCCGGTTATTACTCTTAAATAACTAGTCGGGAAAGGTATCTTTTATATACCTACCTAGCTAGGCTATTCCTCTCGGCATACTTAATCCGCCTTATCTATAGTTACGTCCTTCCTCGTAACGATCTAGGATATTTTTTTTTTTAAGCTTAGGCCGATATTTATTTATCTCTAATTATTTAAAGTACCTCTTATCGGTCTTAGTATATTTTATTTAACTAAGTCGAGGTTATAGTCCTCGTTCCGTTAACCCCTATATATTTTTACGTTAGTTACTAATATTTTCTCCTAACTTACTACTCTTTAGTTCGGCTTAGGTTCTTTATCCTATTTATTTATTAGCTCTACTACTTACTAATCTATTATCCCTTATTACCCGGCGAGATTATTATACTAGCTAGGTAGCCGTCTTAATCCCTTAGTTTATTTATAGCGTATCTCTTACTAATTTAGTTACTTATAGCGTCCTAACGGTATCCTAAGGGGTAGTTTTTCGCTAGGTATATACTCCGAGCTCTTTAGAACGATCTTTTACTATCCTATCTACTAGATAACTTAGGGCTCTCTTCTTCCTTCTATTAAGCCTTATAATTAAGTAGTCGGTCGATCGGTAATATTACTCTCGGCGCCGTAGGGATAGGGCCTTATACGGTAGCCCGATAATAGATATCGAGGTTACTTCGCGTTATACTTAGGAGTGTAACCTTCTTCTAAAATAAACTCTCCTCGACCGACGAGTAAGGAACTCTTCTCTAAACTAACGTAGTCGGTTCGTAAACTATATACCCGCCGCTATTAGATATCTTAGATATTAGATACTAGGCTAGGCTAAAGATAATACGGTTATTAGGATATTTTTACTATTTTTTAGGTATCTAGCTTAGTATCCTACGTAGCTCTTTACTTTATACTTATCGCCTACCTTTTATAAGGACTTTTTTTACGGTATTATCCTCGCCTACTATATTTAAAAAGACCGGCCTTCGACTAGTTAAAGGGGGGGGGGGGTGGGGGGGGGTGGAACTGTTATATTTTAGTTATTAGTCGACGGCGACTTAGCTTTTACGTCGTTAGTTCTTCTTTTCTAGTAAATAGGATTATTTTTTTCCGTAAGCCGATAATCTTTCCTTAACCGCTCGACGGTTATACCCCGCCTATAAGTCGTAAAGCTACTCTCTTCTTCGTCCGAGAAGTCTTCGTCTACTAAGTAATACTTAACGGGTATTTTAATTAATATTTATAAATATACCCGTAATAGCTAACGTACGTATCTTTTCCTAGTAAAGGTAGTACTTAGATATATAGCTTTTTTTTCGTATCTCGGTAGACCCTATTTATATATTACGTTACGCTCGCTTTATATTATTCTAGGTTTCCTTAGGGTAGTAGTATAATAGGGGTATACGATCTAGGAGATACCCGCTCTATAAGGTAGTTATATAGCTATTATTATTTAAGTATTAGTAACCTAGTCCCTTTACCGCTCGTAGATTATTCTTATTTATTTTATATCTTACCTCGTATTAGTAATAGTATTAGGGTAGTATATTCTTTATTTATAAGTTAACGATAGGTAGTTCTTATATCTCGAGGTATTTATCTTTCTACTAAAATAAAATCTAGTAATTACCTCTCCTAGGGAATATTAAAGTAAAGTATAACGTCTAGCTATCTCCTTCCGCCCCCGTAACTTTAGTACCTTAATAGTAAAAATCCTTATTTCCTCGCCCTCTTATACTCCCTCGACCTTATTACTCCTCCTAGTTTCCTTCTTACCTTAAGGATTTCCTAAAGCGCTTTATAACTCCTCCCTAATTCTCTTCCTCCGAACTAGTTTACTTAGACCGTTAAACCTTTTATCTTAACTAATTCTATCCTACTTTATTAAGTTTCCTAGTAATACGAAATCCCTATCTTTACGCTTTAGCTCGTCGCCCCTCCTAGTTTATATTATTATATAATATAAGATTTTATAGTTAGGGTTTTACTAATTTTATATTTTAGTTATAACTACTTAGTACTTATAGTAATAGTTCGATATTATTATACCCCTTTTCGTAACGTCTTCGGCGACTATTCCTATAATTACTTCCCTTACCTTAGATAGGGGTATAGTCGGAGGAGGGGTTCGGGTAACGGAGCTAAGAGCTTAGGCGACGGTATAAGGAGCTCGGGCGGCGGGGCTAGAAGCTTAGGCGATAGCGCGAAAAACTTAAGTAATAGGAATAAGAGCTTAGGCTAGACTTTTCTTCCGTAACCTTTCTTTATATCCCCGACTTTATCTTATATAATTAGGGTCGTCGTCGTCTACCTCGCTCTCGCTATCGGAGATTACGATAACCTTCCATTTCTCGTTTATTAAGTTAAGTTAGTTTTCGGCTTTACGCTTACCGAGCCTAGTAAGGATATTAGCCTTAGGGTCTTAGTAAAGGGTTAAGGTATTATACTATAGTATAACCCCGGGTATACCCGCCGGCTTCTCCGGATACTATATATATTTATACGTTTCTCTCCTTTTATCCGGTAGGTATTATCTTACTACCTTACGTTTAAGGTTTATTAAGCTTATTTTATCCCTATTTTTAAAGTTATCGGATATTATATCCGTCTAAGCCTTAATTACCTATTCTCTACTAAGGAGTAGGCCTATAGGGAAGAAGCTTTCTAGGTTCCTAGCCTTAAATTTACGAAGCTATTAGAAGGCTTTATCGCGCTTATTATCTCTCTCGGTATCGTTATACTAGTAATAAGGGTCGATCCCTAGTATATTATAGGGGTTAACGGTAAGTTCGGGATCGGTCGCTATACTTAGTAGTCTTATAATAAGCTAGGGCTTCTTATAGTAGGAAATATATATCTCGGGGTACTCCGAGCCGTCGTTCTACTAGTAGATATCCTTCCGGCTAGGTACCTATCGCTATCTCGGCGGGTCGGTAGGCGGGATAGATATCTTAAATCCGGCCTCTTACTTCGTTAGCCCTTACTTAGTCGTTTTAGTTAGTTATAGGTAAGATCTCGATATTAACCCTTGGCTAAGTAATAATTATAAGGTCGTCTTAGGTAAGGTATATTATTCCTATCTATGGTAGTATAGCTAGGACTAGGATATATTCTTACTATAGAATACGCCTAGTACTCGTAGTTAGTAGGCCGAAAAGGCGATAGATATTATAAAATCTAACCTTAATTACCCTTTAGTAGTATAGCTCGTATCGTAGGCTTAACTCCGTCGTCGTAGCCGATAAGCGGGCGGACTAGTAGCTTTTAAGGTATACCGGGAGTCTTAGGTATAATAGTTATACTATTAGCCTACTCTAGGTACGACTTATTCTTTAGCGACCCTAATATTATTAACGACCTTCTCCCTAGCCACTCGGCTAGTATATAGGTATAGAAGCTAAGTTAATTAGCTCGTACGGGTTAGTCGAGCCTATAGTTTATCGACGGCGCCGTAACTTTCGAACTAATTACTTAGTATATTCGTTATATAAGGATTAAACCCTAGCGTAGTTAGTAGGAGGGTAGGAGGGAGAGGAGTAGTAGGCTTATAGCTTAGAAGCGTTACTTAAAGAAGTTATTATTAAAGGTAACGGTATACTTATACCGTAGGCTATTTCTATACGCCTTAGTTTTATATTCTACTTAAGAATTAGCTAGTTTTATTCGAGGTAGATATTTAGCTATTAGGCGTAGCCTATATCTTTTTTAAATAATATACCCGGGGAACCCGGCTCTAAAGGTCGGTAATAGGACTAGTACTACCCCTTAACGCCCTCTTATCCTAGCTATTAGCGATATAGGGAGTAGGGTATAGGCCTCGGCGCGCCGTAGAGGATACTAACTATATACCGTAACGAGTACTAGCCGCCCGGAATTACCTTATTGGCTTTATTAGGGAGATAAAGTAGTATACTACGAGCTCGTTACGTAGAAACGAAATAGCGTATTTCTTACGGAGGAAGGAGGGTAGAAAGGTACTTTACCTACGTAGGTAGGAACTATTACGACGAGGTAGGTAGATAACCTATAAGTAGTAGATAGCGCCGTTATATAGGAACTCGTTATAGGGTTAAAACAGGTTACGGAGGAAGTAGGTAAAGGGGCGAGTAATTTCGACTATAGAGGAAGTAAGTAAAGGGAGGAATAAGTTCGTCTACGGAGGAAATAAGTAGAGGGACGAGTAAGTTTAACTCCGGAGGAAGTAGGTAAAGGGAGGAGTAAGTTTAACTATAGAGGAAGTTAGCTAAGGGAGGAGTAAGTTCGACTACGGAGGAAATAGGTAAAGGGAGGGATAAGTTCGGCTCGGCGTTATTAGAGAGGATTACACCTTTATTTTAAGGGTATAAACGTATACGCGGTAGGTGTTTAGCTTACTAGATCTCCGCTTTAAAAGGGTCGGACGGGATTAGGGAAGTAGGTATATACTTTTACAAGAGCTAGAGTAGTTAACGTAATTAGTTAATCGAGACTTAGTTTAATAATAGTAGCCTAGGTAATACCTAATACTAATAGCGCTTACTTATCGTAGGCGGCGTAGTTATACCCGGGCCCTTTATATTACTATTAGCTATAGCCGTAGGAGGAGGTTAGTCGAGCTACGGGCTATTAGGTACTCTTAGTTCGGTTTATACCCGGTAGGCCGCCCTACTAATAATATTTAATTTAGATGTTAGGCTGGGCGGGGAGCGGGATATATTACTAAATCCGGTATGTAATAGGGTATCGCGTAAGTACTTTAAAGCTGTTAACTTAGGCGGCGGTAAGTATCTTTATAGTACGTAGTTGTTAATATCTCGGAGCTGTTATCGGCCTTATTAGTTATTATTAGCTAGGTAGTACCGCCCTATAACTCCCGGTACGGCTTTCTTTTATTTTCGAGGGGGGTGCTTAGAATCCGGCTAGGTTTAATTATCGCGATTAGCTACCTACTTATCGTTTTTAATTAATCCCCTAGATATAGATTTCGCTTACGACCTTATACGGTTATTATTATTATATATTACGGTAGTTATTCCCCGACTTTATAAAGGTTACGGGCTTCCGGGTATAAGGGTTACGGGCTTCCTAGTATAAGCTATACCGTACGTAGTACTTAGATCTAGTTATATTCTAAGTGCTATTACCCGTTGGCGTATCGCCGGCTGATAGCTACGTAGTAGCGTATTGCCGTCTAGTAGCTACGTAGTAGTATATTAAATTTACGGCCTCCTTTAGTAGGGTGCCGGCTATCTTAAATATATAGGGCTTATATAGAGTAGCGCGGGGTAGCTTTATAGCCTTTATATACCTTCCTCTACTACTATTAGTACGCTTTTTTTTTTAGCTACGAAAATCGTCCTCTCGACTAGCGCCTTTAATAGTTTCTTTAGTAGGTATATATATAAAAACGTAGCCGGGTACCCCGCTAGTATCGTACTCGGCAGCTAGTAGGATCGGGAGGGGTATTTAATATATAGTACCCCGCCTCGGTACGTTATAGCCCTTATTTACCCTTTACCCCCGCTTTTATTATTTACTACTATCGTTAAAGCTACGTACTAGCTCTAATATATATATAGTATCTTTATAGCGATCCGCCCTAGTTTACTACTAGCTTTACGTCGCGATTATATAAGAGTCTCGGCTATACGCTAACTACCCTCCCTATTAGTTCTCGAGTTTATATACCTACCCTATCTACCTTATAACCCCCCTATCCTCTCTCGACGATTACTTATTTAGGGTTTTAGTTTCGTAGCGTCCTAATTAGGTATACCCTTAATAGTATAGTATCGTCTCGTAACTACGGCTCGTATACCTTATAGTTACTACCTATTTAAATAGCCGCCAGGGTATCGATCCTAATAACTAAGTCTTTAGCTTTTTCTACTACCTATCCCCGCTATTCCTACTATATATATTACCGCGTATACCCGGATTACCTATTTATCTTCGTACTCGTATATCCTATATCGTCGTCGTTATTAGGCGCCTATAAATTACTAAGGTATATTATTTTATACCGGTTCTAGGTACTATTAGCTTTAGTTATTAGATAGGGTTAACGGGTATCGGTATATAAATAGTTTTACGGTAGGCTATCTTCGCGTTAGTCCCGGTATTTTTAAGCGCCTTAAGGTATAGATTATATTTACTAGCTAGGTATAGGAGAAAATTAACGCTTAACTATATCTCCGGGATTTACTCTCCTTTACTCCTATCCCTTCTTCGATTTCCCCGCCTATATTTATACCCCCTTACTATATTTATTTTTAAAAAGTACCGCTACTCTCCGTTTATTTATAAGTATACTTACCCCTATCTAAAGCTATCCTCTTCCTATATTAGTAATCTTTCCCGTTACTATTCTTAGGCCTAAAGTAAAACGATACTATCCCTTTCCCCTTAAGTAGCCGTATATCGACTTACCCCTTAGGAACTCCTTACTTTAAAATACGTATAGTTAACCTCCTCGGCCCTGGTTTTCCTCCTTTTATAAAATCCTACCTTTAGTCTCCTTACGCCGCTCGTCCTTATCTACCTACTCGGTCGTACCGTCCTTCTCGTTATCTAGCGTCTCTCTCTTACTCCGTCCCTTCCTTAGTATTTATTTAACTCTTAGCCCCCTACCCCTACCTAAAGTTTGTATAGTAAGATTTATACTTAATTAAGGCTTCCTATTCTTTCTTATATATAGACTCGAGGTCCTTATACTACTTTACGTTCTTTTCCGCTACCGCCCTAGTACGGACTATCTTCTACTTATCTATAATTACCGAATATATATTATATTTACGCGGCTCGTATCTTAGCTTACTACCCTTTATTTACTTCGCTACTACTATCTACTTATCCTCGGGTTTACCCTTCTCCCTCTTTACCCTACCTATATAAACCTAAGCTCCCTCGAGCCTTAGAACCTTAATTCGTTTCTTAATATCTTTCTAGTTCGGTAGTAACGCCTTTCCTATATTATTCTCCTTACTACTTTAATCTTCCTTTACCTATTACCGTTATATATCTTCGGGTAACTCTACGTTTTAAGTTCTTACTAAACGTACTACCTATCCGCCGGGCTTTTTATCGTTTTAATCCTTAAGCTTAACTTAAGCGGGCTCTTCTTTATCTTAGTATTTACGCTTAACTCGGGGGGGCTCCTCTTTATCGTCCTCGTTATCTATCTCGCGGTTAGCGTATATATTATTATAGCCTTTACTTCCTTCTTTCTTATTACCTAGCCTACTATTTAAGTTTCTTCCCTTTATTCCTAGCCTTACTACCTTTAAATCCCCCGGTAGCTATATGTTATACTTTTACTACTTTACCGGTCGGCGTTCGAGGTCGTTTTTAGTCTCGAAGTTAGTATTTAGCTTAACGCTACCTCCGCTCTCTCCTTTCTAATTACCTAACTCGCTATTTAGGTTTCCTTCCTTTATACTTAGTTAGGCCGCTACCCTTAAACCTACCGGTAGCTAGCCGTTAAGCTTTTATCTTTTAGCCGGTATAGCCTCGTCGTCGTTATTTATATCGTAGTTAGCGTTTCTCTTACCGTTACCTCCGCCCTTTCCTTCCTAGTTATCTAACTTACTATTCGGGTTTTCGCCTTTTATACTTAGCTAGGCTACTACTCTTAAACCTACTAGTAGCTGTTCGTTAAGCTTCTATCTCTTAGCCGGTCTAGCCCCGTTATCGTTATCCTTATCTTTTAACTTAATATTAGCTAACGTATCCTTTCGCGTCGTTCTCTCCTTTACGCCCTCGTCCGTACTTTTATTTATCCTTTTTCTATCTCTAACGTTATTTAAAGTTAAAAGGTATAGGCCTCCGTTAGTACTTACGGAAGGGCGGCTTATATATCCCTAGTTTATCGGTCTCTCGTCGTCGTTATCGAGGATAACTATAATAACCTTACCCTTAGCGTTTTCCTCGAAGTACCTCGTAACTCGGTTTATCTAAGCCGCGATATTAACTCTAGTATTATAGTATCGCTCGCCGTTACTAGTACCTATATACCTAGAGGTCGGGCCCGTAGTAGGTAGCCTATCCTCCTTAACGTAGAAACCGTAGGTAAGGCCGATACCGCTTTAGTTACGTTAGTTTTCGTTATATTCCTACCTTCCTATTAGTCTAGGTTTAGCTTACGGGTTTACCGCGCTATCCTTATAGGATACGTTCTCGTTAGTTATAGTTGTTATCTTATACTTATATTAGTTTACGTCGTTTATTTCTAAGGTATACTTACCTAGTAGTACTCCTTAAAGCTTTTAATCCTTATAGGTAACTTAGTACTAGAAACCGTTCTTCTTAGGCGATATCTAGTATATTATTAGTATTTACTTTAGCTCGGTTTACGGCGTAGTAACTACGTATATATTAGGTAGGTCCTTACTAAGTAGGCCTTTACGAGGATTTATAGTTTTCTTTAGAGTTATACGCTAGTAATAGGAACGTACGACCTATTTATATTACTTACTTTTAGTATCGATTTTAGATCTATATACTCTTTAACTACGTTTAGGTTATTAGCTACCCTATATTAATATATACTTAATCGAGAAGGATCTAGGTATTAGCTCCTTAAAGGTTACTAGGATAGTTAGTATATTAGTATAGATATAATACCCGAGGCCTACTAGACCGGTTACAAGTCTAGCTCCTATACTTACCTTTTAAACGTATATAGATTAGTCTTAAATAGTTACTTCGGTAATCCTATTAGCTAGGGTTAGTATAACTAGCGCTTCCTATAGCTTATAGGTCGTAAAGATACTAGTTACTCGTCTTAAGTTATACGTTTACTACCTCGACGCTTGTAAGTTACTTACGTATATAGTTACTCCTTTCCTATATTTAAGTTAGTAAGTTAAAGATATAGCGTAGTTAAGCTCCTTTAAGCCTAAATACTTTTTTGTATAGGTGGACTATATACTTGGAAGTTAGCTATATAAAGAGTCCGATCGAGCTTATAATATAGTTCTATAGTTATTATTCCGTTTAGTTTAGCTAATGGCTCGAACTAGATCTTACCGATAGCGAGGGTTTCCCGTCGGAAGATAGATACCGTATTAGGGGGGTTGTTTAACGATATATAGGAACTTACGTACTATAGTTTGTTAGCTCCGGCGGTAAACCTAGGACCTCTTAGCGCCGTTCTTACGTAGCTAGTTCTTTAATGTACGTATTAGTTAGGGAGATGTTATATAGGCTTAGGGTTTCGGGTTAGAGTTAGGGAGGGTAGTAAAGAGGCTTAATAACTTACGTAGTATAATATTTGTTAATAGTTTAGATCTAGTTTACTTAGCTCGCTTCTTAAGCCGCTAGTCCTTTAAGTCGAGTGTTAGCTGTAAAGGTCGAATATAGGCTTATAGAGATAAAACGTATAGGTAATATACTATATAGTATTTTAGTTAGTACCTTAAACCTAGCCTACTTAGCGCGGCTGTAGTACTGGCTATTTTATCTAGTTAAGTATAAGTTAGTAGATGGTTCGTAGGCTTAGGGAGATTAGAAGGAGTTAAGAGGGGGGTGTTAAAGAGGGTGTAAAGAGGGTGTAAAGAGGGTGTAAAAAGGGTATAAAGAGGGTAGATAACTTACGTTATAGTATTTTATTTAGTACCTTAAACCTAGTATCTAGCGCTATTATTAGGTAGCTAGTTTTTTAAGATAAGTATTAGTTAGGTAGATAGGTTATAGGCTTGTAGAGATTGGAATAAGTTATTTAGAAAAGGGTGAAGAAGGTAGTAACTTACCCGGTAGGATGCCCCTTTACACCTTGGAGCTAGTGTTTAGTACGGCTTCGGTTCTGGCTATTAAATCCCGTTAGGTGTGAGTTGGTAGATAGATTATGGGTTTGGAGAAATTAGAAGGGGTTAGGGAAGGTGTAAAGAGGGTGTAAAGAGGGTGTAAAGAGGGTGTAAAAGAGGGTATAAAGAGGATAGATAGCTTATATATACTATTTTCGTTACTACCTTAAACCTAGTATCTAGCGCCGTTATTAGTTAGCTAGTCTTTTAAAATAAGTATTAGTTAGGTAGATAGATTATAGGCTTGTAAAGATTAGAAGTAGTTAGGGAAGTTGTTAAAGAGGGTAGATAACTTACGTTATAATATCTTAGTTAGTACCTTAAACGCGGCCTCCTTAGCGACGTCCTAGTATTAGCTGTTAAGTCTAGTCGGGTATTAGGTAGGTAGATAGATTATAGGCTTGTAAAGATTAGAAGGCGTTAGGGAAGGTGTTAAAAAGGGTAATATACGGTCGTATTTTAGTTAGTACCTTAAACCCGGCCTCCTTAGTAACGTCGTAGTAATAGCTATTAAGTCTACTCGGGTATAAGTTAGTAGATAGATTATAGGCTTGGAGAAACCGGAAGGGGTTAGGGAAGGTTTTAAAGAGGGCGGATAACTTACGTTATAGTATTTTAGTTAGTAGATATAACCTAGTATTTAGCGCCGTTATTAGGTAGCTGGTTTTTATATTAAGCCTGTAAGGAGCGTAGATATTCTTTCCTTTCTACGTATTAGTATTTACTTAATTTAAGCTATCTGGTAATTAACGTTATAGTTATTAACTAAGTACCTATATTACTTTATATTCGAGGTATAATTAAATTTTATAGAATTTATCTAGTTATATATCTCTACCAGGATACGGAATCCTACTATAACCCTAGTTTTCCTAGTCTTTACTTTATTAGTAGGGTATACTTAATTTACGTTCTAGTTAGGATACGGTATTACTATTCGTCGGCTCGACTTAGATTACTAGTAGGTATTTATACTAATGTTTGTCTTAGGTATAGGTTATACTCCTACTTTCCTATAGGCTTAGTATTTTTCAACTAACTCGCTATTTATTTAGAGCGAGTATTAGATATATAACTTACTAAGGAGTATAAAGCTATATATTAGTTTCTGTAGTACTGTAGTATTCCGGGCCTTTCGTTTAGTTAAACTCTATCTATAAAGGATATTATTTACACTTTATTTAAGGCTCTAAGGAGTAACGGAACGACGGCCTAGTTACTATTATATAGGAGATTAGGTATTCTTATTTCGGTACCTTTATAGTTATCTAAATCAGGCGTATTACCGGGATAGCTAGTAATTCTACTTCCACCGTATAGACTTTAAAGTTTATCCCCCGATTTCCCTTTATCTTATTTATTAATTAAGTAATATATAGTAACCGGGCTATATCCTTTTAAAATTAGTAATTATTACGTTAGGTATATAAAGAAACATATCCCCTCCTCCCTTTCTACTCCGGTCCTTAGCTACTCCGGGCTCCCCCCTCCAAAGTATACTCCCCCTTAGTTAGCAGTAAGTTTATTTCCGCTATACTAATCTCGAAACACACCCCCTCCTCCGGCTTAGTTTAGTCCTATCCATTACGGGAGGTATAGCCCTCCCCTCCGGCGTTCCAAGTACTTATTTTAAAGTTAAGAATCATCGCGTTACAGTACAAAGTAAATTGTTAACTCTACCCTTTACCGGCCATTACTAGTTATCCCTTACTTTACGGGATACTATTTATATCCCGGATCCTCGACTTTCTAGCCTTCCTACCCCTTAATAACTACTACCTTAGTACTCGTTCTTCCGGTCCTCGGCCTCTTAGTTCTAGGGTACCCCTACGCCCCCTAAGCTAAATCTTTACCTTCTCCTTATAATTAGATATTATATTTTTTACCTAAATATTAGTATAAGGCTTTTTAGGGTATAGGCTTAGGATTTATTTAAGTAGTTATATAGTCGTAGGACTCTTACTAGAGGGTCTTAGGGTATTCGATATAGGACGAAAAGTATTAGAAGCGTTAAGAGTTGTAAGTAGTACCTATAGGGTAAGGGGGCAGGTACTTAGGTAGTCGGGTATATCTCGACTTTAAACTTATATTGGAATATATTAACGCCTAAACGCTACGTCGTCGTAATAATATAGGCTTAGGTTTACCGGGTTATAGTTCTCTAGTATTAGCGTTTAGAAGCTTACAGCCCTTCCCTTTTCGAACCTTACTAAGATAGTTCTCGTTAACTAGACTTTAGTACTAAAGCTACGGGGGGCGGCTACTACGAGCTCCTTAAGCGTCTTTTTTATAGTAGCGATCCTTTCCGTTAGCTTAAAGAAGGGTATCTACTTAGGTCGCTATAGGTATCTATTACTAGGTACCCTAGTCTACTTTCCCTCGTCCCTCGTATAGTAGAAGGGAAATTCTACTACCCCTAGCTTATATATATCGTATCTATTTAAGTAAATACTAAGGTACTCTAGCTTAAGTATCGATTTAACGAGTATAGAGTAAAAGTCGTTAAATACTTTAACTTATTATATCGTACGTATAGTATTAGTATTAGGCTAGTAACCTACCGGGTATATAAGTATAGTAGTATTAAGGTGCCCTTAAATTACTTACAACTTTAATATATAGGTAGGTAAAATCGTACTATCTATATATATTAAATAGTACTAACCGGCGGATCTTACTAAATCCACTCCCTAGCTTCCCGAGTTCTTCTAACTTACGTCTACCTAGTCCCGGGATTTCGTAGGCTAGTAAACTTATCCTACGGCACGGATAATACCCTTCGATATCTACCGATAGCCCCTTAAGCTAATAATATAGTCTGCCCCCTATAGCCGGACTTATACCTACTACGATTACTTAGAGTTCGCGAAGCTAGATGTTAACAACTAGGTTTATCGTATTAGGTAGCTTCTTTAATATATTCTCGACATCCCTAGAAATAACCTATCCCGGTATATATTATATTACGAGTATTTTCACCGATAGTATTAAGAGCTTCTACTCGGGACGGCTTAGTAGTATAAATAGCGTCGGCCTACTATCTCCTATAACGTATATATCGGTTACGCGGATAACCTCTATATTAGTTAACCTTACGATTAACTTTTATACTTACTTACAGTATTTATCGGGTACGTAAATATCTAGCATATTTACGCTACTATATTATTATTAGTTAGTTAGCTATTCCGGTTTTAATAAATAAGTATTATAAATATACGTACCGGACGGTCCCTAGCCTCTTCTTAGTAAAGCGGTCTACAGGGGTAGGCTAATCTTATTTATACGAGTATAGGAAATGGAAGTTTCGAATTTTATATTCGTCGATAAAGTACTATAGCTCGGGGAAAACGAAGTTTAGGTTTATAAGATCCGTTTAGCTTAGAAGGCGTAAGATTATATAGGTAATTTCGGGTAAAACCTTATATAAGATTAGTTATCTTACTAACTATCTGGCCTTATACCTAGTTATTATTAGCCGGGTAGGCTAATGATTAGGGTTAGGGGCTATTATCGCTATAAAGGATTTAGTTTCCAAGTCGGCTAAGGTACGTAAGATAAAGTATTAGCGCGTTTTCTAAGGGTTCTTCCAGCGATAGTATATAAGATAAAAGGTCGGTAGTTACTCTACCCGTTTCTACTACTACTTACCTACTAAGTATTAGTTAGGTATAGGTTTAGTTAATAGAATATAGGCTTAAAGATATTAGAATAAATCTAAATAGCTATTAGAGATAATAGTAATATACTAAGTAAGATGTTTCTTAATATCTTAGGGTTAGTACCTAGTCCGGCAGTTTAGGGCTCGCCCTCTAAGTTAAGTATTAGTTCGGAATATAGATTCTAGGCCTAGGAAACTAGACTAGGTTATTAGGCGTCGTAAGGAGGCTGGATAACTTACGATGTAGGATACTTAATAGTACCTTAGAGATAGTTACTTTACTTAGTTTCGGTACTAGCTACTGATTATTAGTAAGGTATAGGGTAGGAAGATAGAATATAGGATTAGAGAAATTAGGATAGGTTTGGCTAGCTAGTAAGGAGGATAGTAACGTACCTAGTAGGGTATTTCTTATTACCTTGGAGTTAGTATTTAGCGCGGCTATTAGGTAGCTAGCATTTTCGAGGTAAGTATAGGACGGGGATATAGATCGTTATCTTGGAGTTCTCGTAACGCGCTGGGGAGCGTAGGGAAGACGCTTAGTAGTACTAGGTCGGATGCTTGTTAGCAATTTAGAGCTGTTGGTTAGTATAGTTCTAGTACTAGTCGTTAAGTTCTAGTCGGGTATAGCTTGGTATAATTAAGTATAGGCTTATATAGATTAAAAGGAGTTAGGGTAGGGGTAAGTTAGTAATTACTAAGTAGGAGGTTATTTAATACCCTGGAGTTAGTGCTTAGTATAGTAGTTTACGGCCGGTCCTGTAAGCTATATATTAATTAGGTATATAGAATATACGTCTAGGGATACTAAAAGACGTTTAAGCAGCTAGTAAAGAGTTAGGTAATATACGCCGTAGTTCTTTAGTTACTAACTTAAAGTTAGTATTTAGAAAGGTTATTAGGTAAATAGTCCTTTAATATACTAGTAAGTATTAGTTAGGATAATAGAGTATAGGGTTAGGTATATTAGAACGAGTTAGAAAATAGGAAGACGCTAGTTAGCGTACTAACTTATATACTTATTAATAACTTAGAGCTAGTAGTTAGCGCGTTTCCCGTCCTTAGTACTAAGTCTTAGTTGGTTATTAGTAGGGAATATAAAGCGTCGGCTTAGGTATATTAGAAGGAGTTAAGGAGTAGGGAAGGCGATAAGGAATTTCTAAGTAGGATTCTTCTAGTACTTTAGAGCCGGTGCTTAGCGTAGTATTTCGGTAGCTAGTCCTTTAAGTCGAGTGTTAGCTAGGAAGGTTAAGTATAGGCTTAGAGATATTAGAATAAGATATTAGGAATAGTAAAAAAGGTAGTACCTTACCCGGTAGGATACTTGTTAGTACTTTAAAGCTAGTACTTAGCGCGGTATTTAGGTAGCTAGTCCTTTAAGTAGAGTATTAGTTATAAAGGTCGAGTATAGGCTTAGATATATTAGAAGGAGTTAGGGAAGGGTAATATAGGTAGTAACTTACCTACCCGGTAGGATACTTATTAGTACCTTACAGCTAGTACTTAGCGTAGTTATTAGGTAGCTGGTCCTTTAAGTAGAGTATTAGTTATAAAGGTCGAGTATAGGTTTGGAGAGATTAAAAGGAGTTAAGGGAGGTATTAAAGAGGGTCGATAACTTACGCTATAGGATACTTATTAGTACCTTAAAGCTAGTACTTAGTATAGTATTTAGGTAGCTAGTCCTTTAAGTAAAGTATTAGTTATAAAGGTCGAGTATAGGCTTAGATATATTAGAAGGAGTTAGGGAAGGGTAATATAGGTAGTAACTTACCTACCCGGTAGGATACTTATTAGTACCTTACATCTAGTACTTAGCGCGGTTATTAGGTAGCTAGTCCTTTAAGTAAAGTATTAGTTATAAAGGTCGAATATAAGCTTAGAAAGATTAGAAGGAGTTAACGGAGGTATGGAAGAGGTATAGTAATAAAGAGGGTAGTAAAGAGGGTATAAAGAGGATAGATAACTTACGCTATAGTATTTTAGTTAGTACCTTAAACCTAGCCTGTTTAGCCCGTTTACGGTACTAGCTATTAAGTCCCGTTAGGTAGGAGAGATTAGAAGGAGTTAGGGAAGGTATTAAAGAGGGTAATATACGCTACCCGTATAATAACTTGGTTAGTACCTTAAACGTAGCCTATCCCGCGAGGTCCTAGATTATAGGATTAGAGAGATTAGGAGGAGTTAGGCAAGGTATCGAATAGGGTAATAACTTACAGTAATAATTTAGTTAGTACCTTAAACTTAGTTTATTAACGCGCTTATTTCTGTTTATAATTCTTTAAGTTAAACCTAGGCGTACGGAGTATTATACTTACTTTAAGCCATCGGTCGAATAACGTTATAGCTTTTAGCTCCGAGCGTATTACTTTACGCTAAAGGTAAAATTAAACTTCGTAGAATTTATCTTACGTATACCAGGGACCTATTTATTATATTAATATATATTTTCCTATTTATAGGTTCTATTCCAGGATAAGGAATCCTACTATAACCCTAGGTTTTCGGGTCTTTATCGTTCTAATCGGACCGTACTTAATATCGGGGCTAGTTAGGATACGGTATTACCGTTTATCGGTCCGGCTTAGATACTCTAACTTATATATACTTATATCTATATTTATCTTAGGTATAGGTTAGGCCCCTTCTATCCTATAGGCTTCGTATTTTTTATATAATCCGCCGTTATTTAAAGCGGGTATCGGATATATAACTCGATTAGTAGTACGAGGTTATATATTCGTTCCTATAGTATGTAGTATTCCGGGCGTTCCGTTTAGTTAGACTCTTTCTATAGAAGACGTTATTTATACTTTATTCAAGCTACCCCTTCTTCCTTATTTAAATAAATACAAGTATACTAAGGAGTAGCGGAACGACGGCCTAGTATCTATCGTTATTACATAGGAGACTAGGTATTCTTATTTCGGTACCTCTATAGTTATCTAAATCGGGCGTATTACCGGGATTACTAGTAATTCTACTTCCGCCGTATAAGCTTTAAAGTTTATCCCCCGATTTCCCTTTGTCTTATCTATTAAGTAAGGGGTAGTAACCGGGTTATATCCTTTTAAAATTAGTAATTATTACGTTAGGAATATAAAAGAATATATCCCCTCCTCCCTTTCTACTCCGGTCCTTAGCTACTCCGTACTCCTCCCTCCAAGGTATACTCCCCCCCCCTAGTTAGTAGTAAGTTTATTTCCGCTATACTAATCTCGAAATATACCCCCTCCTCCGGCTTAGTTTAGTCCTATCTATTACGGGAGGTATAGCCCTCTCCTCCGGCGTTCTAAGTACTCGTTTTAAAGTTAAGAATTATCGCGTTACAACGTAAAGTAGATTATTAACTCTACCCTTTACCGGCTATTACTAGTTATCCCCTACTCTACGGGATACTATTTATATCCCGGATCCTCGACCTTCCGTCCTTCCTACCCCTTAATAATTACTACCTTAGTACTTATTCTTCCGGTCCTTAGACCTTAGTTCTAGGGTACCCCTACGCCCCTTAAGCTAAATCTTTACCTTCTCCTTATAATTTAAACGTTATATTTTTTTACCCGAAAGTTAGTATAAGGCCTTTTAGGATATAAGCCTAGGATATATTTAAGTAGTTATATAGTCGTTAAACTCTTACTAGGGCGTCTTAGGGTATTCGATATAGGATAAAAAATATTAGAGGCGTTAATATTACGAGTAGTACTTACGGGGTAGGGGGTAGGTACTTAGCTAGGTATATCTCGACCTTAATCTTATATTAAAGCGTATTAGCGCCTAAATCCCGCGTCGTTATAATAATATAGGCTTAGGTTAGACGGGTTACAGTCCTTAGGTACTATTATACGAAAGCTTATAACCCTTCCCTTTTCGAACCTTATTAAGATAGTTCTCGTAAACTAGACTCCGTCGTTAAAGTTATACGGTCTAGTTACTACGAGCTCTTCGAGGGTATTCTTTATAGCTACGATCCTTTCCGTTAGCTTAAAGAAGGGTACTTATTCGGATAGCTATAGGCGTCTATTACTAGGTATTATAGTTTACTTTTCTTCGTCCCTTTCGTAGTAGAAGGGAAATTCGTCTACCCCTAGCTCGTATATAATATATCTATTTAAGTAAATACTAAGGTACTCGAGCTTAAGTATCGACTTAGTAAGCGTAGAGTAAAAGTCGTTAAATACTTTAACCTATTATATCGTACGTATAGTATTAGTATCGGTATAGTAACCTACCGGGTATATAAGCATAGTAGTATTAAGGTACTCTTAAATCACTTACTATATTTATAAATAGGTATCTGTAAGCGTACCGTCTATATAGGTTATATAATACTAACCGGCGTATCTTACTAAATCCGCTCCCTGGCTTTTTAAGTTCTTCTAACTCGCGTCTACCTAGTCCCGGGATTTCGTAGGCTAGTAAACTTATCCTAAGGTACGGATAATATAATTCGATTTCTACCGATAGCCCCTTAAGCTAATAGCGTAGTCTATCCCTTATAGCCGGACTTATACCTACTACAATTACTTAGAGTTCGCGAAGCTTAAGGTTAATAATAAGGTTTATCGTATTAGGTAGCTTCTTTAGTAGGTTCTCGAACTCCTAAGAATTAACCGCTTTCGTTTTATATCGTATTACGAGTATTTTTACCGATAGTATTAAAAGCTTCTACTCGGTACGGCTTAGTAGCCTATATAGTATAAATCTCTTATCTATTCTCGCCGTTAGAACGTCTACGCGGATAACTTATAACTCGGTTATCCTTAGGATAAGTTTCTGTATTTCCTTTTAAAGTCTATCGGGTATATAAATATCTCGTATATTTACACTACTATATTATTATTAGCCGGTTAGCTATTCCGGGTTTAATTAATAAGTATTCGAGATATACGTACCGGACGGTCTCTAGCCTCTTCTCGGTAAAGAGGTTTAAAGGGCTAGGCCTATATCGTCTATACGAGTACGGGAAACGGAAGTTTCGAAACTTATATTTATTAATAAAGTCCTATAGCTCGGGGAAAACCAGGTTTAGGTTTTTAAGGTCTATTTAGCTTAGAAGGCCTAAGATTATATAGGTGATTTCGGGTAGAACCTTATATAAGATTGTTATTTTTATTAATTATCTAGCCTTATACCCGGTTATTATCGGATAGGTAGCCTAATAGTTAGGGCTTTAGGCTATTATCGCTGTAAAGGATATATTTTCCTAGTCGGATAAGGTACGCGAGATAAAGTAGTAGCGCGTTTCCGTAGGGTTTCCCTAGCGATAGTATATAATAGCGTATTAGCGGTATTTAGCGACGTAGGACGAGGTACGCGTAATAGCCTGTTAGTGCTAGTACTGAAGCCGGGACTTCTTAGCGGGGTTCTTAGTAGTTATTAGGAAGATATATCGTTAGTTTAAAGATATTGGAATTAGCTAGGGAAGGTATTAAAGAGGGTAGACGACTTACGGTATAGTATTTTTTGGAGTAGGATCTTATAGCTAGTACTTAGCGCGGTTGTTAGGTAGCTCGTCTTTTAAGATAAATATTAGTTAGGAAGATAGATTATAGGCTTAGGGAGGTTAAAATAAGTTAATTAGAGAAGGGTAAAGAAGGTAGTAACTTACCCGGTAGGATGCCCGTTTACACCTTAGAGCTAGTACTTAGTACGGTATTTAGCTGGCTTATCCCTTAAGTTAAGTTTTAGTTGTAAAGGTCGAATATAGGCTTAGAGAGATTGGAAGGAGTTAGGGAAGGTATTAAAGAGGGTAGCTGACTTACGGTATAGCATACGTATTTATACCTTATAGTTAGTACTTAGCGCGGTTATTAGGTAGCTGGTCTTTTAAGATAAGTATTAGTTAGGAAGATAAATTATAGGTTTAAAGAGGTTGGAATAAGTTGTTTAGGGAAGGTTGTAAAGAAGGTAGTAACTTACCCGGTAGGATACCCGCTTATACCTTAAAGTTAATACTTAGCGCGGTATTTAGCTAGCTCGTCCCTTAAGTTAAGTTTTAGTTATAAAGGTCGAATATAGGCTTAGAGAGATTGGAAGGAGTTAGGGAAGGTATTAAAGAGGGTAGCTAACTTACGGTATAGTATACGTATTTATACCTTATAGCTAGTACTTAACGCGGTTATTAGGTAGCTAGTCTTTTAAGATAAGTGTTAGTTGGGAAGATAGATTATAGGCTTAGAGAGGTTAGAATAAGTTATTTAGGGAAGGTTGTAAAGAAGGTAGTAACTTACCCGGTAGGATGCCCGTTTGTACCTTAGAGCTAGTACTTAGCGCGGTATTTAGGTAGCTAGTCCTTTAAATCGAGTATTAGCTATAAAGGTCGAGTATAAGCTTAGAGAGATTAGAAGGAGTTATTTAGGGAAGGTTATTAAGATAGTAGTAACTTACCCGGTAGGATACCCGTTTATACCTTACATCTAGTACTTAGCGCGGTATTTAGGTAGTTAGTCCTTTAAATCGAGTATTAGTTATAAAGATAGGTTATAGGCTTAGAGAGATTAAACTAAGTTAGGGGAGGTATTAAAGAGGGCGGATAACTTACGCTATAGTATTTTAAGTAGTACTTCGAACCTAGCCTACTCCTCGACGTTACGGTACTAGTTACTAAGTCTAGTTAAGTATAAGTTACTAAATAGATTACGGGTTTAAAGGGGTATAAAGAGGGTAAATAACTTACGCTATAGTATTTTGTTTAATACCTTAAACTTAGCCTACTTATCGAGGTTACGGTACTGGCTACTAAGTCTAGTTAGGTATAAGTTACTAAATAGATTAAGTACTTAGAGAGATTAGAAGAAGTTAAGAACGGTAGTAGAATACTTATACTATAGTATTCTAGTTAGTACCTTAAACCTTACCTATTCCGCAAGCTTATTCCTATTTCTAGTTATTCGAGTAGAACCTAGGTATACGAAACGTATATACTCTTTCTTTTCTTTACGT
This sequence comes from Podospora conica, assembly GCA_030685255.1. Lineage (NCBI taxonomy): Eukaryota > Fungi > Ascomycota > Sordariomycetes > Sordariales > Podosporaceae > Podospora > Podospora conica. The sequence continues at coordinate 52,057 of MU839546.1, forward strand.
ATTCTCCTTTACTTACTTTAAGTCATCGGGTAACTAAGGTTATAGTTATTAGTTCTAAGTATATTTCTTTATACTATAGGGATATCGAACTTTATAGTATTCCCTACGCGGTTGTCGGGGACGTATTTATTATATTAGTGTATAGTTTCCTGTTTGGAGCTTCTCTACTAGGATAAGGAATCCCGATATAACCTTAAGTTTCTTCGTCTTTATCGTATTAGTCGTAGCGTACTTAATGTCCGGTCTAGTTAAGGTATAGTATTCCCGTCCGTCGGCTCGACTTAGATTACCGGCGGGTATTTATACTGATATTTGTCTTAGGAATAGGTTAGGCCCCTTTTATCCTATAGGCTTAGTATTTTTTATATAACCCGTCGTTATTTGGAGCGGGTGTTAGATATATAATTCGATTAGTAGTAGTAAGTTAAGTATTCGTTTCTGTAGTATATAGTATTCCGGGCTCCGTTTAGTTAACCTCTTTCCGTAGAAGATGTTATTTATACTATATTTAAGGCTTTACTTCTTCCCTAATTAACTAAATATAAGTATATAAAGTAGTAGCGTAACGACAGCGTAGTATCTATTACTATAGTATACTAGACTAGGTAATATTATTTCGGTACCTAAGTTTATACCTATCTAAGTCGCGTAAATTACCGGCGTTAGTAGTAATTCTATTTCCGTTATCTAGACTTCGAAATTTACCTCTCTAATTCCCTTTATCTTATCTATTTAGTAAGGTAGTATATCCCCCGGTAGTAACTCTACGTCCCTTTAAAATTAGTAATTATTACGCTAGTAAGATTAAGGAATATCTCCCCTCCTTCCCCTCTATACCGTTCCTCGGCCGCTCCGGACTTCTCCCTTTAAGGTTTTCTCTCCCCTTTAGTTAGTAGTAATTTTATTTCCACTATACTAAACTCGAAATATATCCCCTCCTCTAGTATAGTTCGGTCCTATCTATTACGCGAGGTATAGCCTTCCCCTCCGGCGATTTAAGGAGCCGTTTTAAAGTTAAGAATTATCGTATTAGTAGGTATATAAAGTAAAATGTTAACTCTATCCTTAACTGGCTATTACTAGTTCTCCCCTAATCTACGGGACGCTATTCCTATCCTACGTCCCCGACTACCCAGCCTTCCCGGTATACCGTAACCACCCCCTATTCTAATCCTAGTTTATCCGGTCTTCTTAGTTAAAGGTTACCCCTACGCCCTTTAATCCTAATCTTACCCTTCCCCTTATAATTAGGACGTTGTTTTTAGTTACCCGTATATTAGTGTAAGGCTTTTCGGGATATTAGCCTAGTATATATTTAAGTAGTTATATAGTCCTAGGACTTATACTAGGGCGTCCTAAGTTATTCGAAGTAGTATAAAAAGTATCGGATACGTCGAGAGTTGTAAGTAGTATTAGGGAAGTATAGGTACTTAGCTAGGTATATCTCGACCTTAACTTTATATTGGAGCGTATTAGCGCCTGAATCCCGCGTCGTTATAATAATATAAGCTTAGGTTAGAAGGGTTGTAGTCCCTAGGTACTATTATACGAAAGCTTATAGCCCTTCCCTTTTCGAACCTTACTAAGGTAGTATAAATTACCTAGGCTCCGGGGCTATAGGCGTTTAGTAGTACAGTTATTACGAGCTCCTTAAGGGTACTTTTTACCGCGGCGATCCTTTCTATTAACTTAAAGAAGGGCTCCTACTCCGGTTACTATAGGTTTTCGTTTATAGGTGCCGTAGTTTACTCTTTCCTATTCTTATCGGAGTTCGAGGGGAAGTATCCTACTCCTAGCTCGTTTATATCGTATCTATTTAAGTAAATACTAAGGTACTTAAGCTTAAGTATCGACTTAATAAGCGTAAAGTAAAAGTCGTTAAATACTTTAACTTATTATATCGTTCGTATAGTATTAGTATTAGTAGGGCGATCTGCCGGGAGTACTAGTATAGTAGCCTTAGGTTACGTTTATATAAGTAACTTACCGCGTTAATATACCTGTAGCTAAATCTATACTTTCTACGTATACTAACTAACGCTAACCGCCGAATCTTACTAAATCCGCTCTCTAGCTTCCTAAGTTCGTCTAACTCGTACCTATCTAGTCCCGGGATTTCGTAGGCCTATAACCCTATCCTAACGTACGGATAATACTCTTCGATACCTATTAATAGCTTTTTAAGTTAATAGCGTAGTCTATCCCGTATAGCCGGCCTTATACGCTCTACGATTACTTACAGTTCGCGAAGCGTAAAGTTAATAATAAGGGTTATTAGGTTAGGTAGCTTCTCTAGTATATTCTCGACGTCCCTAGAAATAACCTATCCTGGTATATATCGTATTACGAGTATTTTTACCGATAATTTCTTAACCTTCTACTCGGGACGGCTAAGTAGCTTATACGGTATCTATATCTTATTATCTCCTACGGTTAGAATATCTACGCGGAGAATAACTAGTTTATCTATACTCGTAATTAATTTCTATACTCCCTTTATAGCCGTAGAGTTTATATAAACGGCTTTTATAGTTAGCCTACTATATTATTAGTAGTTAGTTAGCTATTTAGTTCTTCGTTAAGGAGTATTAAAGATATATATACCGGACGTACTTCGCTATCTTCTCGGTAAAGCGGTCGAGATAGGTAGGCTAAAAGGTTATATATAAGTATAGGGTATATACGTTTCGGAATATATATTCGTTAATAGAGTCCTATAGCTCGGGGAAAACTATACTTAGTATTTTAAGTTCATTTTGGCTTAGAAGGCGTAAGATTATATAGGTAATATTAAGCGGAAACTTGTAAAGGATTAGTTATTTTACTAACTATTTAGGATCGTACCTAGTCGTCTTTAGCTAGGTAGGCTAATAGTTAGGGTTAAGGACTATTATCGCTATAAATAATACAGTCTCCTAGTCGGCTAAGGTATATAAGATAAAAGGGTTATACGTTTAACGAGGGTTGTAATAGAAGTCCGGGAACGCCGGGATAAAGGTTTTTAGGTAAAGCTCTAATAAAGTTCGATACGAAGGTTACTTTAGGGATAGTGTTGGTATATAAAGGAACGCGGCGTTACGGAGAGTATCTTTAAGACTAGTACGCCGGTATAAATAAGGCGGCGGGCTAGTAGGTTCGTACCTACCTAGAGGCGGTTTCGAGGCTTCTTTTACGATCTTCTAGTTATTATTGTTATCGAATAGGATTATTAGTAGGGCGGGCGTAGTTAGTTATTAGCGCTGTATATTCTTAATCCGTTGTTTTAATAGGTAAGTATCCCCGCTAGTAGTTCGAACTAGCCTTTTACTAATACTATTATTTTTACGTAGTAAGTAATAGCGCGCCGGGGTTATTTAGCGACGTAGGACGAGCTTTACGTAGTAGCCTTTTAATTCTAGTAATAAAGCCTAGACTTCTTTACGCGTTTCTAGGTAGTAGTTAGGAGGATAGATCGTTAGCTTAGAGATATTAGAATTAGTTAGGGAACGTAGTAAAAGGGTTAGGTAGCCTACCTAGTAGGCTGCCTATTAGCACCTTAAAACTCGTGCCTAACGCGGTATTTAGCTCGCTGGTCCCTTAAGTTAAGTATTAGTTGTTAAGGTCGAATGTAGGCTTAGAGAGATTAGAAGGAGTTAGGGAAGGTAATGGAGAGGGTAGCTGATTTACGGTATAGGATATGTATTTGTACCTTACAGCTAGTACTTAGTATTATTATTAGGTAGCTAGTTCTTTAAGTTAAGTGTACTTAGAGAGGTTAGAAGGAGGTAGGGCGGGTGTTAAAAAGGGTAGATAACGTTATAGTATTTTTTTAAGTAGGACCTTACAGCTGGTACTTAGCGCGGTTGTTAGGTAGCTAGTCTTTTAAGATAAGTATTAGTTAGGAAGATAGATTATAGGCTTAAAGAGGTTAGACTAAGTTATTTAGGGAAGGGTATAGAAGGTAGACCTTATCCGGTAGGATACCTATTTATACCTTAAAGCTAGTACTCGGCGCGGTATTTAGCTAGCTAGTCCCTTAAGTTAAGCGTTAGTTGTAAAGGTTGCGTATAGGCTTGGAGAGGTTAAAAGGAGTTGTTTAAGGAAGGTTGTAAAGATAATAATAACCTACGCCCTAATATTTTGGTTAATACCTTATAGCTACTACTTAGCGTAGTTATTAGTTAGCTAGTTCTTTAAGTCGAGTATTAGTTATAAAGGTCGAGTATAGGCTTAAAGAGATTAAACTAGGTTATTTAGGTAAGCATAAAAAAGGTAGTAACTTACCCGGTAGGATGCCCGTTTGTACCTTGGATCTGGTGCTTAGCGCGGTATTTAGGTAGTTAGTCCCTTGAGATAAGTATTAGTTAGGAAGATGGATTGTACGTTTAGAGAGGTTAGACTGGGTTGTTTAGGGAAGGGTATAAAAGGTAGTAACTTACCCGGTAGGATGCCCGTTTATACCTTAGAGCCGGTACTTAGCGCGGTATTTAGCTAGTTAGTCCCTTAAGTAAAGTATTAGTTGTAAAGGTCGAGTATAGGCTAGGAGAGATTAGAAGGAGTTATTTAGGGAAGGTTGTAAAAATAGTAATAACCTACGCCGTAATATTTTAGTTAGTACCTTAAGCCCGGCCTAATTAGCGACGTCGTAGTACTAGCTATTAAGCCTAGTCGGGTATAAGTTAGTAGATAGATTATAGGCTTAGAGAAACTAGAAGGAGTTAGTAAAGGTAGTTAAGAGGGTTAATAACTTACGCTATAGTATCTTAGTTAGTACCTGGAACCCGCCCTACTTAACGCTGTTATTCCTCTTCCCGATTTTTCGAGTTACGCCTATAAGGAGCGTAGATATTCTCTCCTTTCTCTATATATTATTATTTACTTACTTTAAGTTATCGGGTAATAAACATTATAGTTATTAGTTCCGACTATTTTACTTTACGCTAGAGGGAAAATTGAATTTTATAGAATTCGTCTCGCGTATAGCGGGGATGTATTTATTATATTACTATATAACTTCCTAGTTATATATTTCTACTAGGATAATTAATCCTACTATAACCCTAAGTTTTATAGTCTTTATCGTATTAGTAGGAGTGTATTTAATTTCGGTGCTAGTTGGGATACGGTATTATCGTCCGTCGGCTCGACTTAGGAGACTCGCGGGTATTTATACCGATATTCGTTTTAGGTATAGGTTTACCCTCCTTTATCTAGTAGGCTTAGTATTTTCGTATACGACCCGTCGTTACTTGGAGCGGGTATAGGATATATATCTCGATCGGTAGTACGAAGTTAAGTATCTATTGCCGTAGTATATAGTGTTCCTAGCCTTCCGTTAAGTTAGACTTTCTCTATAGAGGATGTTATTTACTCTTTATTTAAGGCTCCCCTTCTTCCCCGATTAACTAAATATAAGTATTTAAAGTAGTAATATAACGATAGCGTAGTACCTATTACTATAGTATAGGAGACTAGGTATTCGTATTTCGGTACCTCTATACTTATATAAATCGCGCGAACTACCGGTATTAGTAGCAAATTTATTCCCGTCGTATAAACCTCGAAATCTACCCCCTCCTCCTATATACCTTTAGGTTATCCATTAAGTAAGGTAAGGCCCTTACCGTTAGTAATACTACTTCCTTTAAAATTAATAATTATCGTATTAGTAATATAAACTAAAATAGTAACTCTACCCCTTTATCTTTACCCTTTACCGGCTATTACTAGTCCTATTCTATTCTATAGGATACTATTTATATCCCGGATCCTCGACCTTCCGGCCTTCCTGCCCCTTAACAACTACTACCCTAGTGCTTGTTCTTTTGGTCCTCGGCCTCTTAGTTCCAGGGTACTTCTACCCCCCCTAAGCTAAATCTTTACTCTTCGCCTTATGATTTGGACGCTGTTTTTTTTACCCGAATGTTAGTGTAAGGCCTTTTAGGATGTAGGCTTAGGATATATTTAAGTAGTTGTATAGTCGTAGGACTCCTTCCTATAGGTCCTAGGTTATTCGATATAATATAAAAAGTATTAGGGGCGTTAAGAGTTTCGAGTAGTACGTAGGGGGGGGGGGTAGGTACTTAGCTGGGGGTATCCCGACTTTAAACTTATATCGGAATGTATTAGCGTTTAAACGCTATATTATTGTAATAATATAGGCTTAGGTTTACCGGGTTATAGTTCTCTAGTATTATTATACGAAAGTTTATAGCCCTTCCTTTTTCGAACCTTACTAAGATAGTTCTAGTTAACTAGACTCCGGGGCTAAAGCTATACGGTATAGTTACTACGAGGTCTTCGAGGGTATTCTTTATAGCTACGATCCTTTCTACTAGCTTAAAGAACGGCACCTACTCGGATCGCTATAGGTATCTATTACTAGGTGCCTTAGTTTACTTTTCCTCGTCCTTTTCGTAGTAAAAGGGAATATCGTATGCCCCTAGCTCGTGTATATCGTATCTATTTAAGTAAATACTAAGGTACTTAAGCTTAAGTATCGACTTGGTAAGCGTAGAGTAAAAGTCGTTAAATGCTTTAACTTATTATATCGTACGTATAGTATTAGTATTAGGCTAGTAACTTACCGGGGGGCCGGTATAGTAGTATTAGGGTACCTTTATATTACTTACTACTTTAATATACGGGTAGGTAAAATCGTACTATCTATATATATTAAACAGTACTAACCGGCGGATCTTACTAAATCCGCTCCTTAGCTTCCCGAGTTCTTCTAACTCGTATCTACCCAGTCCCGGGATTTCGTAGGCTAGTAAACTTATCCTACGGTATGGATAATACCCTTCGATGTCTACCGATAGCCTCTTAAGCTAATAGCGTAGTCTACCCCCTATAGCCGGACTTATACCTGTTACGATTACTTAGAGTTCGCGAAGTATAAGGTTAATAATAAGGTTTATCGTATTAGGTAGCTTTTCTAGTATATTCTCGACGTCCCTAGAATTAACTATTCTCGGGATATATCGTATTACGAGTATTTTTACCGATAGTATTAAGAACTTCTACTCGGGACGGCTTAGTAGCCTATATAGTATAAATCTCTTATTTATTCCTACCCTTAGAACGGCTACGCGGATAACCTACGTATTAGTTAACCTTACGAATAACTCCTATACTTACTTACGGAGTCTATCGGGTACGTAAATATCTCGTATATTTACACTACTATATTAGTATTAGTTAGTTAACTATTCCGGTTTTAATAAATAAGTATTATAGATATACGTACCGGATAGTATCTAGCCTCTTCTCGGTAAAGCGGATTAAAGGGTTAGGCTAATATCGTCTATACGAGTATAGGAAACGGAAGTTTCGAAACTTATATTAGTTAATAAAGTCTTATAGCTCGGGGAAAACGATGTTTAGGTTTATCAGGTTTATTTAGCTTAGAAGGCGTAAGATTATATAGGTAATTTCGGGTAGAACCTTATATAAGATTAGTTATTTTACTAACTATCTAGCCTTATACCTGGTTATTATTAGTCGGGTAGGCTGATAATTAGGGTTAGGGGCTATCGTCGCTATATAGAATATAGTTTCCTAGTCGGATAAGGTACGCGAGATAAAGTAGTAGCGCGTTTCTGTAGGGTTTCCTTAGCGATAGTATATAATAGCGTATCGGGGTTATTTAATAACCTAGGACAGCTACGCGTAGTAAACTATTAGTTCTAGTACTAAAGCCGGGACTTCTCAGCGGGCTTCTTAGTAGCTGTTAGGAAGATATATTATTATCTTAGAGATATTAAAATTAGTTAGGGAACGTAGTAAAGAAGTTAGGTAGCCTACCTAGTTAGATATTTATTATTACCTTAAAGCCGGCTACTTATACTGACCCTAAAGGCTTAAGGTTAGGAAATCTTTTTTTAGGTCAAAAGTTTTCGGCATTTAGGTCTTAGAAAAATTAACTCTAGGTAATGTAAACATCTAGTTATAGCTACTATATCAAATTTCCAGTAGTCTAGCCTTATAGGTAACCCAGAGGCTCCTACTACCGTCGTTTATAAATACCAAGCAAATAATATAATATATATAGATTCCTAATATTAGGTATAGGCTGTTAAGAATAGACTAACGTTAGTAAATACTAAATTTATACCTTTAAAATAGTATATCCAGACTAATAAGTATAAGCCAACTAATCTTAGTTATTAATATTATTTTCCTTATTAAAGTCTTGTACGTACTAATAAGTATCGGCTAGCAAATATTAGCTACAGAAATCTACTTATATCGCTACGGTCCAGCACAGGCCAATAAGCATAGGCCAGCAGACCTTAGGGATAGAAGTTGAATTTATATCGCTAAGGTCCAGCACGGGCTAATAAGCACAGGCTAGCAGACCTTGGCGACAGAAATTAATTTCTGTCGCTAAGGTCCAGTACGGGCTAATAAGCATAGGCTAGTAGACCTCGGCGACAGAAATTAATTTCTGTCGCTAAGGTCCAGTACGGGCCAATAAGTACAGGCTAGCAGACCTCGGCGATAGAAATTAATTTTAGTCGCTAAGGTCTAGTACGGGCCAATAAGCACAGGCTAGTAGACCTCGGCGACAGAAATCAATTTCTGTCGCTAAAGTCCAGTACGGGCTAATAAGTACAGGCCAGCAAACCTTAGCGATAGAAATCAATTTCTATCGCTAAGGTCCAGTACGGGCTAATAAGTATAGGCTAGCAGACCTTAGCGATAGAAATTAATTTCTGTCGCTAAGGTCTAGTACGGGCTAATAAGTATAGGCTAGCAGACCTTAGCGATAGAAATTAATTTCTATCGCTAAGGTCTAGTACGGGCTAATAAGTACAGGCCGGTAAACTTTAGCGATAGAAATTAATTTCTATTACTAAGGACTAATACGGGTTTAAGTACTAGCTTATCGTCTTAATCTTAGAAGATTGTAAGTAAACTGAAAATAAAGTACGTTCTAATAGTAAAGTTTAAGGAGAAAGAGAAGAAAGAAAGTAGGAATAAGAATGGAAGGAGGGAGTAGATAAGAGCGAAACCCCTGTATATAGTCCTACTAATATTAACGCGTTATATTTACATACCTAGACTTTTAGGACGCGTTCTTTATTTCGGAAAATCGCCCCTCTTTTTTTTTACCTTCGGCTACGATCTCGCGCGCTAGACGCGAGCGATCCTTAGTAACCGCCTCGGTTAGGGTAGTCGCTTACCCGATAGGCGCTTTAGTAGTAAGCTTCTTCCAACCTTATAAGTATATCTCGACGATAACGATAAGCCTATAAGAGCGACCCTCGCTAACAGCTTTAGTTAGGGTAGTCGCTCGCCCGTAACTCCTTTATCTTGTAAACGCTCTAGTAGTAAGCCTTTTCCAACCTTATAAGTATATCTCGACGATAACGATAAGCCTATAAGAGTAACCCTCGCTAATAGCTTTAGTTAAGGTAGTCGCTCGCCCGTAACTCCTCCGTCTTGTAAGCGCTTTAGTAGTAAGCCTCTTCCAACCTTACGAGTATATTCTCGGCTCTTAATAACGACTCTCGCTAACAGCTTGTACGATCGCCTTTATAGCGCTAGCTCTCTTTTCCTTAACCCCCTCGCCCAGAACATATATACTATCACCTTACGGCGTATTACATCACAGCGCGGGCCGTTACGGTACGAACCCTTACGGTACGAACCCTTATAGCGCGGACCCTTACGGCGTATTACCTTACGGCGTATTACCTCCCGGCGCGAGCCGTTACGGCGTATTACCTCCCGGCGCGGGCCGTTACGGCACGAACCCTTACGGTACGAACCCTTATAGCGCGGACCCTTACGGCGTATTACCTTACGGCGGCGTATCACCTTACAGCGTATTACCTCCCAGCGCGAGCCGTTACGGCGTATCACATTACGGCGCGGGCTGTTACGGCACAAACCCTCACAGCGCGGACCCTTACGGCGTATCACCTTACGGCGTATCACCTCCCGGCGCGAGACGTTACGGCGTATTACCTCCCGGCGTAGGCCGTTACGGCACGAACCCTTACGGCACGAACCCTTACAGCGCGGACCCTTACGGCGGCGTATTACCTTACGGCGTATTACATTACGGCGCGAGACGTTACGGCGTATTACATCACGGCGCGGGCTATCACGGCACGAACCCTTATAGCGCGGACCCTTACGGCGCATTACCTTACGGCGTATCACCTCCCGGCGCGAGACGTTACGGCGCATTATATTACGGCGCGGGCCGTCACGGCACGAACCCTTATAACGCGGACCCTTACGGCGTATTACCTTACGGCGTATTACCTCCCGGCGCGAGACGTTACGGCGTATTACCTTACGGCGGCGTATTACCTTACGGCGTATCATATTACGGCGCGGGCCGTTACGGCACGATCCCTTACAGCGCGGACCCTTACGGCGTATCATATTACGGCGCGGGCCGTTACGGTACGATCCCTTATAGCGCGGACCCTTACGGCGTATTACCTCCCGGCGCGAGCCGTTACGGCGTATTATATTACGGCGCGGGCCGTTACGGTACGAACCCTTATAGCGCGGACCCTTACGGCGTATTACCTTACGGCGTATTACCTCCCGGCGCGGGCCGTTACGGCACGAACCCTTACGGCACGAACCCTCCCGGCGTATTACCTCCCGGCGCGAGCCGTTACGGCGTATTACATTACGGCGCGGGCCGTTACGGCACGAACCCTTACGGCTAGTACGAACCCTTATAGCGCGGACCCCTACGGTATATTACCTTACGGCGTATTACCTTACGGCGTATTACCTCCCGGCGTAGGCCGTTACGGCGTATTACCTTACGGCACGAACCCTCCCGGCGTATTACCTTACGGCGTATTACCTTACGGCGTATTACCTTACGGCGTATTACCTCCCGGCGCGAGCCGTCGCGGCGTAAGCCGTTACGGCGTATCACCTCCCGGCGTATCACCTTACGGCGTATTATATTACGGCGCGAGCCGTTACGGCGTATTACCTCCCGGCGTATCACCTTACGGCGTATTACCTAACGGCACGAACCCTTATAGTACGAACCCTTATAGCGCGGACCCTTACAACGTATTATCTTACGGCGTATTACCTTACGGCACGGGCCGTTACGGCGTATTACCTTATAGCGTATTATACCCTTCTTACCCTCTTACCCTCTGGCCCTTCTTATCCTCTTACCCTTTAGCCCCTCTTGCCCTTCTTACCCTCTTACCCTCTGGCCCCTCTTACCCTTTTACCCTCTAGCCCTTTAGCCCCTCTAGCCCGTCTGGCTCCTCTGGCCCTTCTTACCCTCTGGCCCCTCTGGCCCTTCTTGCCCTCTTGCCCTCTGGCCCTTTAGCCCCTCTGGCCCCTCTGGCCGTTCTTACCCTCTAGCCCCTCTAGCCCCTCTGGCCTTCTGGCCCTTCTTGCCCTCTAGTACTCTAGCCCCTTTAGCCCCTCTGGCCCTTCTTACTCTCTAGTACTCTGGCCCTTCTTACCCTTTACGTATATACCCTCCAGGGTCTGCCATATAGGCCCTGGTATTTATAAATAGCTGTATATATATATATACCTTCGGTATAGCTTCTCTTCTAGAAAATAATAATTATAATATTCTTATATAGAGTAGCTAGTTGGTTAAGGAATTCTATAGGGAATGACCTTAATAAATATATATAGTAAAGTAACTCTAAGGTACTTGTCCTGGTGTAAAGAGACTTTAACCTGGATAAATTGTTATTAAAAGGAAATTGATAGACTTTAAGAGTATTTGGGGTAAGGAAAAGCTGAATGTTATAAAGGTAAAGGATAGAAGGGTTGTTAAGTTTCTACTATCTACCTGGGAATATATCTAGTAAAGTAACTCTAAGGTACTTGTCCTGGTGTAAAGGGACTTTAAACTGGATAAATTGTTATTAAAAGGAATTAGGCTGACTTTAAGAGTACTTAGGGTAAGGAAAAGCTAAATGTTATAAATGTAAAGGATAGAAGGGTTGTTAAGTTTCTGATATCTACCTAGGAATATATCTAGTAAAGTAACTCCAAGGTACTTGTCCTGGTGTAAAGGGACTTTAAACTGGATAAATTATTATTAAAAGGAATTAGGCTGACTCTAAGAGTACTTAGGGTAAGGAAAAGCTAAATGTTATAAATATAAAGGATAGAAGGGTTGTTAAGTTTCTAATATCTACCTAGGAATATATCTAGTAAAGTAACTCCAAGGTACTTGTCCTAGTATAAAGGGACTCTAAACTAGATAAATTGTTATTAAAAGGAATTAGGCTAACTCTAAGAGTACTTAGGGTAAGGAAAAGCTAAATGTTATAAATGTAAAGGATAGAAGGGTTGTTAAGTTTCTAATATCTACCTAGGAATATATCTAGTAAAGTAACTCCAAGGTACTTGTCCTAGTGTAAAGGGACTCCAAACTAGATAAATTGTTATTAAAAGGAATTAGGCTAACTCTAAGAGTACGTAGGGTAAGGAAAAGCTAAATGTTATAAATATAAAGGATAGAAGGGTTGTTAAGTTTCTGATATCTACCTAGGAATATATCTAGTAAAGTAACTCTAAGGTACTTGTCCTGGTATAAAGGGACTTTAACCTGGATAAATTGTTCTTAAAAGGAACTTATCCTAGTGTAAAAGGAACTTGCCTAATAATATTACGGCGGTATAAGACTTAACGCTATAAGTCTAATATCTCTGCCTACGCTACAACTACCTTTAAAAGAAAAAATTCCCGTAAGAAATAATAAACTCCTATAAAACATTACAATCATATACAACATTTTTACAACATTCCTATTATTTAAAAATTTCACAACATTCCTACTATCTAACAATTTCATTATATAGCGTTATAAAGGGAAATAACAGGAACCTAAGCATTACAAGCACAAGTACTTAAATATATTCGATAATACCCTTAAACTTCTAACATAACAAGTCGATAAGAAGGATTACTATAAGATTCTAAAGCACATATAATAGTCGGTTAAGGCTGTTAGTATAAAACTAGGTATTAACTATATATCTTTTTATCTTTATTTAATTTATAATTCTAACAAATCCTAAAGTACTTCCACTAGTACCTTAAAGCAGGCTATCTTAACAATCCCAAAACGACTCTGAGAATACCGATAACGGGGAGCCTTATTAACGGAAGCGAGGACGTTTAAAGACTAATATTACATTAACTTCGGACGACGACGACGGGAACGATAGAGACGGCGTCAACATACCACCCCTATAAAGCTAACCCGAAAGCTCTCTACCTAATACCAATACTTCCTAAGGAATACCTATCCTATCCCAGTAAAGCCAGAGTACAAAGCCCCCACACTTACGACCAAAGCGGGTATAACACCCTACCAAGCCGGATACCCGCCCTTTAAAACGTCTAAGCAACAATATCACGATTAAACGTACAAACCAGGCCTGCTCTACGCCTTAAGAGGTAGTTAAAAACCTTATAAACTAGCCAGTAATTACAACTATACTCGCGATAATCCAGCCGTATATTTTGGCCGATAAGGTGTTAACCGACATCCGAAAAAACCCAGAGTTTAGAGCCTAGAAAGATACGATAATAGCAGGTATACAACTCCTTTCCCGAATCATTGGCTCGGAAGGGGCTAGTAACCTCCGTAATCTGTACAAGGAGTACTATACTATGGTAGCGAATACGATACCCCTAGACGCTACGATCCGATGTAAGGAGTTCTCTACTATACTTAAGCAGATCGGCTATTCCCGAGTCTCTAAAGTATTCTAATCCCTCGAGGAGGTCCAGGACTTTTACACTCTTATTAACTAACTAAACGCTGTAGATACAAAAAAGGTTTACTATCTCCGATAACTCTATACTCGGATAACTTTACTATATTGTTAGGAGGCTACTAATATTAACTACTGTTTAAAGGACGAGACGGCAAAGGTAGATCTTAACACCCTTATGGCATTAGTCCCCTTCCGACAATTTCTTAACTAGAATCCCAAACTGGTTATATCAGGCGTTAAGAAACAAGCCTAGCTGAACTCTTACGTTACAGCCTACCTTAATATCGTAAAGGGAAATTACACTTAAGAAATCGTTCGTAACAAGCCCTTATCCATTCTCGTTAAGTACTTCGGTCCCGGTATCCTTACCTTTCTACCGAAGGTCAGCCTCTTAACTAACTTTAATAATTTAAAGGGTAATACTAGTAAGGATAAATCTAAGGAACCCGCGGATGCTACGGTTTCTACAGAGATATTTAAATTTGCAGTTCGGCTTATAGAGAAGTATGCCTTAGGGTTTAAAGAACTTTGTAAGAGGGCGAATTATGATTTGGTGATACCTATTATTAAGTATAAACTATTACCGCCTAATAATGTAACCTACCTGCTTAGATCTGGAAAGGCAAAGGCTCTAGAGTTTAAGTCTAGCGACCTGCTTACCTTGCTCTCGACATACCTACGAGTCTACGAGATCGACAAAGAGTAATCCAATCGACGCCGACCTTTAAGCCCCCTACCCCTTTCCGACGATAGATCCATAAGCCCCCCGCCCCTTTCCGACGATAGCCCGGGTAATAAATACGATAATACTAATTTGGCCGCTAGCCGTACCGGAAGTTTAACGGCTACGGCTAATACTAGTACCGGGCGCGAGTCTAACGTTAATACTAATCCCGAAAGTCCCTACAGAAGTAGCTAAGGGAACCAGGCCAAAAGGGACGAGCTAGCCCGATATAGCGCTAGTATAGAGCCCGAAAAGTCCTACCGAAGTAGCTAAAGTAACAAGGGATTAATCGAGCCCGAGAACGAGCTCCAGAATACGGAACTGGATAACGAAGAAGACGATTAACTACTGTTACGGCAGGGAAATCGGGGAATACGACATGGCAGCGATAAAGCCCCTGTTGGCTTAGGGGGGGTTGGCGGGGATTAGCTGCTAGGGGTATAAGCTACTAACTCCGAGAACGAAGAGCCCTATAGGAATAAGGAGGATTAGACTACTTTTATATATAGCTAGGCTAAGATAAACAGTTAAGGGGATAAATCGGGTTACTATTAGATATCCCTACTAAGCGGGTAAGGAGATAGCTAGTAAGTTAGAAATAAGAAGGGAGATACTAGGATAGAAGAAACTATCTTTGTAATATTATAAATAGCTAAGATTAAATTTCCTTTAATGTAATAATATAAAAAAGCCTTGAAAATAGAAATAAAGGAAGCTATAAGAATTAAGAATCCTATAGTAGTAAGCTACTAGAAGGAATAACCCAGCTTAGTCCAGTAACATTACTAAGGTTAAGAATCCCGATAAGGGGAACTAAAGGGATTAAGAATCTTACCGGCGCCAGTACTAAGCGGCTATAAGAATCCAGGATCTCGGTTTAGAGTCGGGTGCTATTACTAAGCCTAAGAATCCCGACAAAGGGAGCTAGGGGACTAAGAATCTTACGTAGCTCTAGGAGGAACAAGTCCGACGCTAATACTAGGCGGCTATTAGAATTAAGGATCTTACAGTAGCCAGCCTACAAAAGGGAAAGTTAGCTCGGTTCAGGGTTAGGTGCCATTCTTAAGCCTAATAATCCCGATAAGGAGAGCTAGGGGACTAAGAATCTTACGTAGCTCCAGGATAAATAAGTCCGACGCTAACACTAGGCGGCTATTAGAATTAAGGATCTTATAGTAGCTAGCCTATAGAAGGGAAAGTTAGCTCGGTTTAGGGTTAGGTACTATTCCTAAGCCTAAAAATCCCGACAAGGAGAGCCAGGGGACTAAGAATCTTACGTAGCTCTAGGATAAATAAGTCCGACGCTAATACTAGGCGGCCATTAGAATTAAGGATCTTACAGCAGCCAGCCTACAGAAGGGAAAGTTAGCTCGGTTTAGGGTTAGGTGCCATTCCCAAGCCTAAGAATCCCGATAAGGAGAGCTAGGGGACTAAGAATCTTACGTAGCTCTAGGAGGAATAAGTCCGACGCTAATACTAGGCGGCTATTAGAATCCCTTTGGCTGGTTCGATTTACTATCCGAAGCCCGCCCTAATCTCCAGGAGTAAATGTCTAATAGAAGCTTAGGATCTAGGTAAGGCTTAAGGAATCGCGTAAGCCTAATTGGACGTAAACCCTGTTTAGCTCCCGGTGGCTTCGGATGGTAAATCGAACCAGCTAAAGGGATTAAGGATCTCACAGTAGCTAGCCTATAAAAGGGAAAGTTAGCTCGGTTTAGGGTCAGGTGCTATTCCCAAGCCTAAGAATCCCGATAAGGGGAGACAGGGGACTAAGAATCTTACGTAGCTCCAGGATGAATAAGTCCGACGCTAATACTAGGCGGCTATTAGAATTAAGGATCTTACAGTAGCTAGCCTACAGAAGGGAAAGTTAGCTCGGTTTAGGGTTAGGTGCTATTCTTAAGCCTAATAATCCCGATAAGGAGAGCTAGGGGACTAAGAATCCTACGTAGCTCTAGGAGGAATAAGTCCGGCGCTAATACTAGGCGGCTATTAGAATTAAGGATCTTATAGTAGCCAGCCTATAGAAGGGAAAGTTAGCTCGGTTTAGGGTTAGGTGCTATTCCTAAGCCTAAGAATCCCGACAAGGAGAGCTAGGGGACTAAGAATCTTACGTAGCTCCAGGAGGAACAAGTCCGACGCTAACACTAGGCGGCCATTAGAATTAAGGATCTTACAGTAGCCAGCCTACAGAAGGGAAAGTTAGCTCGGTTTAGGGTTAGGTGCTATTCTCAAGCCTAATAATCCCGACAAGGAGAGCTAGGGGACTAAGAATCCTACGCAGCTCCAGGAGGAATAAGTCCGGCGCTAATACTAGGCGGCCATTAGAATTAAGGATCTTATAGTAGCTAGCCTATAGAAGGGAAAGTTAGCTCGGTTTAGGGTTAGGTACTATTCCTAAGCCTAAGAATCCCGATAAGGAGAGCTAGGGGACTAAGAATCTTACGTAGCTCCAGGAGGAATAAGTCCGGCGCTAATACTAAGAGGCTATAAGAATTAAGGATCTTACAGTAGCCAGCCTACAGAAGGGAAAGTTAGCTCGGTTTAGGGTTAGGTGCCATTCTTAAGCCTAATAATCCCGATAAGGAGAGCCAGGGGACTAAGAATCCTACGTAACTCCAGGAGGAACAAGTCCGACGCTAATACTAAAAGGCTATAAGAATTAAGGATCTTACAGCAGCCAGCCTATAGAAGGGAAAGTTAGCTCGGTTCAGGGTTAGGTGCTATTCCTAAGCCTAAGAATCCCGATAAGGAGAGCCAGGGGACTAAGAATCTTACGTAGCTCTAGGAGGAATAAGTCCGGCGCTAATACCAGGCGGCTATCAGAATTAAGGATCTTACAGCAGCTAGCCTATAGAAGGAGTAAGCTAGCTCGGTCTAGTGCTAGAGCTAAGCCTGAAAATCCCTATAGGAGGAGCTAGGGGGACTAGGAATATATCCGACGCTAATCCTAAACTTAAAATTCTCTATAAAAACTAGCCTACCGGACTTAGCCTTCCGGACCTAAAGCTTAAAATAAGGCTAACGAGGTTGGTTATGTGCCTAGTATATAAGTATAGGGACCCGATAACCTGGGAATGGTTACCCTAACTATAAGGTCGGGTTAGACGTTAACCTAGAACTGGAAATAGTAAATTATTTCCATTGTATAGGCAGATAACCATCTAAGGATGAACATTGCTAACGCCAGTAAGAAGGAAACAGAACAACCTATATAAAATATACGACGTCCGTACCTAGAGTTAGTCTTAGGGTTCGAATATTTACACCGGTATCTTAATACTAATTATAGCTTCCTCTTAATATGGGGGAAGTGACTTAACTTCTGAAATTTAGCGGAAGCTTTAACTCTTACTAAAGACCATTAGTAGTGGTTTTAACGCTTTATTTACAGTCTCGACACCTATACGAAGGTCCGGCCCCCTATATATAACCTACTAACTTAATCCAATTAACAAATGCCAGGTCCTATTCACCTTCCAATGAAATACTCGACCCGCCTCCGTAAGATACTGTAAACATTAGGCGCCAAAGAAAGGAAGAGTATAATAGATGGATGTTGGAAAGAGATAAGGAGCTTAATCGGTAAGTTTCTCTATTTATAGCATACTTTGTTTCCATTCTAAACAATATATCTTTAAGTTAGAAGACGACGTCCTAAACATTTATACTCCTCCACTATTACCGACTACTAACTATAAGACAGCCCTTAAAACGTAAGTTATAATCTATCTAATATTATAATAAACCTTAGGAATTTATACAGCAAGGAACAGGATAAAAAGAAATCGGTAATCCTTTAATATTAACCCCGTTCACAACCAAACACTTATTACCCTATATACTATATAGTAAGGTTTGTACATTTAATCGAGATACTACTAAAGCGCTAATAAGATATTTCCAATAAAGTCGATAATACTACGGAGACTAGTTCGATTAACTATCTTATTGAGAATAACCCGGTAAAGAGATTCCGTAAGTCGACCGACTCGGACACTAGATTGTACTTTAATTAACTAATTATTACTCTAGATACCATATAACAAGAAAGATTGTTAACCGAGGAAATCGTAGAGCGTTCCGAACAGGATCGGGTTCTCTTTAACGCTTAGTAGGCATTAGAGCGCGCCGAATAAGACCAGGACGACTTCATCGCTTAGCCGGTAAAGACAGATAACTAAGAATAAGATGGGACTGGTACTTTAGAGCGGTATACCTTTTACAATAACTTCAGAACTAAAAGGTATATTACTAACTCTTTAGGCTGTTTTAGGGACGTAAATAATAAAGGGCTAGGCCGGCTACTTAGCCTATTAGAACTATTGGTAGATGATAAAGTAGAATAAAGGTTTATACTAGGTAGAAGTTTCTCCCGAGGTTCTTTCCTTAATGTTTAACATATTGCTAATATTTGGAATACAGCTCTATACCTCGTCGTTGTAAAGGATTATATCGCTCCTTATCGTTATCTTCGTAGCAGACCCCCAATGCTCAAGCCTCCACTAAGATAGGTAAAAAACGGTAGTTACTATAGCGCGAAACTATCTTAAACTCCTAAGTCGCCTCGTATTCCTCGGGTTCTTTAAGGTCGACCTTAAGTTACCGTAACCAAGTCGAACAAGTAGCACCTTCTTCGACTTCCTTGTATATATACCTTTATTTATATATTTAAAGAAGTATTACTAACTTGTACTGTATAGGCCCGCGAATAGTATTGGTTCTATATTACGACCTAAGTCTGTCCAGAGGCTTTAGGTTATTCTCGGCCGTCCGCCGTTAGCGGGGTTTAATCCTCGTTCTTTTTTAAAGATGGACGAAGGCAATATTAATATTGGGCTTAGTTCTTACTATAACTCCCGTTAATCTTCCCGACATACGTCCCGCTCTCCTGCCTAGTTTCCCTGTTAACCGGACTAAAACGACGATATCGAAGCCAGTGGCTCCCGCTACTCCTCTTAGCTCTCTCGTCTACTAGACTAAAACGACGATGACGAAGACCTTGCCGATAGCCCCCGCTACTCTTTAGCTTAGCCCTCTTATTAACTAGAGAAAAACATCGATGTCGAAAACTACGCCGATAGCCCCCGTCGTTCCCTTGATTAGCTTTCCCGTTAACCGGACTAAAACTATAATATCGAAGCCGGTAGCTCCCGCCGCTTAGTTTCTTCGTCCTTTCGTTAACCGGAGTACGATAATAATAATAGTAGGGGACTTAATAGTCCTTCCTACTTATTTACTTAAGGCCGTCGAAATCGTAACCAAACCTTAGGGGCTTAGTTTTCTAAGATCGATTTAGAAGCTAAGTTTATTACTAGCTCGGGAGATAACGAGTATAGGCTGGAGACTACTAAGGACTCGGAGATAGAGCTCGACGATAAGAACGACGTTAGGTTATCCGAATCTAGTCCTATCCCTAGCTTAGATAACGACTACGATTACGATAGGCCTAATAGGCTTCTAAGTTATAGATAGATATAAGCCTAGTATAACGAGAAACGATAGTTTATCGAGGATAAGGACTATATCTTCTAAGATAAGCTTGCTCGACGTCTCGTCTATATCCTTACGGTCGGCCTTATCCCTTACGCTCCGGGTATCTATAATAAAGCTACTTCCAAGCATAACTAAGAGGTATATTACTACTATTCGATCTAGTAAATATATCGCCCCTTTAATAATTAAAAAAGCGATACGGAATAATATTCCGGTCTTAGACTTTCCCGTTATACGTTATTCGGACCGAAATAGGTATATATATCTACCTTTTCTAACTCGGGGTTTCTAACCCTATAACGTCTTTAGTAGCTATTTAGTAGTATATTACTTCTACCGGGCGGGCGTATATATCTTTATAAAACGAACCTTAAGCCCTAACTTAAGTATTCGTTTAAGGATATTAATAATTCGATTATTTTATTTAAGAATCTTAACTAATATAAATAGTTAATTACTCTAAGTATCGTTACCTAGCTAGAGAGCTTACTTTTAGTATCTCTCTACATTCAGGTTCCTATCTCTTACCTAAATATAGGAAGGATACTTTAGGTCCCGATCTACTATATCCTATATATCTATTTTAGTAAAATCGGTATATATAGTTTCCCTATCTTCGCCTTTTTCCCGCGTAAGTATATACCTCGAAAAGGTAATAAGAACCTAAAGCTATTCTTATTCGTAAATAAAGACTATAAGCTCCTCTACGAAGAGCTTCTCCGCCTAACACTTACCTCGCTTACTAAAAACGGAGATACGATACGTTATTATTCGGATCTAATATCGACCGAGTCTCCTATCCTTTCAACCATTCCTAAGGACTTCCAGGATACTCTCGCTATCGCTAAATCATCTATAGAGAAATCTAGTACTACTAAGGGTTCGTATAGTCGAGCGTTAAACTTATCCTTTATCCCTAATAAGGATCCTTAGGTTTAGGAAGATA
>MU839547.1:0-71363 GCA_030685255.1 Podospora conica
CGCGCCCCCCCCCCCGCGCCGCCCCGGCGGCGCGCCCCCCCCGCCCCCGCCCCCCCCCCCCCCCCCCCCCCCCCCCCCCCCCCCCCCCCCCCCCCCCCCCCCCCCCCCCCCCCCACAGCAAGCGGGTGTCATGGCCACCTACCGCCAAACCCGGTCGCGAAGCCGACGGTGCCGTCCGTGGCTTCGATCTCGAGGAAGAAGGAGCCGAGGACGTTGATGCCCCAGCTGGTCCGAGAGGCCCGGTACTTTTCCCACTGCGAGCATGGTGTCGAGATGGGGGAGTCGATCAGCCTGTCCTGTCTGTCAGTTGGGACCAAAGGCCGGCTTGCGAGGACCGAGGTCATACCAGTGTCCGCCCTGGACGTTGTGATAGTCGCCACCTGGAGGAGTCAGTACATGGTGGTAGCGGGAGGGGCAGTCATGACGAACCCGAGCCCACGCCTCCAATCACAAAGGAGCGTACGCTCTTGATGGTAGGGAACTGTCTGGCAGCCATGATGACGGGTCTTGGGAGGGCGGACGGAGAAGGGAGGGCAAACCAAGAAGGGGGTTGACAACTGGACGGAGGGAGAGGTTTGCATATATACCTCGACCAACCTCCAGAGCTCAGTTCAAGCACGTGAAAGGGCTACCCCCTCCCGAGTCCCGTTGGGTCCTTGGGCCCACTGGTTCACTGCGCCGTTTGCTTTCCCATGGAGACGAGGGAAGGGCAGAAGAGGAACGCTGGGTTGGGTCGTCGCCACTTGTCCCGCAGGGGGCCCTCTCCAACCGACGACGTGATGCCGATTCGGCAAGGACATGGGAAGCCGGCGAGAAGTGGTCGGGTCGTGATGCCCCGATGGCGATGGGGCACGACTGGATGGATCATGGACCCGCCTGGAATGGACACGGGGAGGAAGACTCGGCATCCTCTGGTGCGCTGGCCCGGACCGGGACGAGGGTCGGGCGAGTACTTTCGGACGGGCTGGACGTGGTGGTCTGGAATCCGTAGCGGCACCCCACGCTGTGAGTGCTGTGATGACTGAGAGGTTTCCCTTTTGGGACCTGTCGACGGCAGGAGAGGCAGGCCGAGACATGGACGGCTGCCGTGGGCACTGGCCCGGGCTGCAGTGGTGGTCAAGACTCAAACGGCACGGAGGAGGAGACCCGCGGACGCAGAGTCGCAGACAGATCGACTCGACCATCGGGTGCGGGTGGAACAATGCCGGGGCGCTGTCGGCGGCATCCACCCGCATTCTGCTGCCTCCACGTGCGCTGCGGAATCCATGGCGATGCATCTGCTGCTGTGCTCCTCGGCCACAGCTGGGATCGGGTGTTGTCTTGCCAGCTCTGATGGCCTGTTTGACGGTTCAATATTCGGCACGCTGCCGCACCGGACATGCTGAGCATGACAAGGGGAGAAGGGGGTTTCGATCAATGGAAGCCGGGTCTCGATTCCATGATCCATCCCGTCGTCGTCGTTGGTGGGTTGCATTCCGTGCCATGCTCTTGCTGCAGAGTCGTGCTCTGCTGACGACGAGGCAGTCAAGGTCGAGGTCGTGGAGTCTGGAGCGTTTGATCGGGATCCTGTCCATGTGAATCGGGATTGCCTCAACGAGAAAACAAAAATGGCCACTTCCAAGCGGTTTTGTTTGCCGTCCTCCCCTCCCCCCCTCCATTGCAGTGTCAACTGTCGAGATGACGGAGCGGGGAACCGCCCGAGAGAACGCTGAGGGGGGACGTGTCGGGGCTCACCACAGTGCACACCCCCACCTACAGTTTGGACGTCCGCGTCCAGCAGGGCAGCTGGTCACCATCAACATGCGATTCGGTCGGGCTTTGCTGACATACTCGGGCAATCTTGGAAAATAAAAAGAAGCAATCCCGACTGGACATGGCACTTTGGGACCATACTAACGGAGTTGACAGCTCGATTGACGCTGCCCTGATGATGATGGAGATGGAAGCTCAGAAGGAAGGCATGGAGCGTATTTTTTCTCGGCTCTCTTTCCATCGATGACCAGAGGCCAAGGCCAAAATTGAAAATTGCCCGTCCCGGCAGGCACGATCCCGTTTCCTCCCAAGTGGGGAAAGGCGGTCAGCCGTCCGGCTCGGCCAACCCCAGGCGCCCAAGCTCCCGTGGTCCCCACTTTGGCTTCCCGCGGGTGCCCACCACGGATTTTGCTGCTCGCTCCTCTGCTCATCATTACCCCGAACCACCGTCGCCATCTCGGGCCTCTCTTTTTCGTGCCCCTTCGATCCGATCCGTCCAATCTGTCTGGGCCGTCTCGTCCAGTGTCTCGCTTCTCGCCTGTCTCCCGTCCCGGACCCGGACGGCAGACGCGCCTCCCACGATCCGCGACTCGACGACGCTGTCTGGACCCAGTCCTCGCCCGGAGCAGAGAGTCCCGCCGCCCGCCGCCCGCCGCCCGTCGGGTTGCAGTCGTCGGTCTTCGGAGGATTGGCAGCCTGAGGACCAAGGCTCACTCACTTCGCTGCTGGTGCCCGCGTGCCCGCCTCGCCCCTCCGTCCGAACTGAACCTCGGCCTGGGCGTGCTCCACCCAACCTACCCCCAAGGGCCACCCGTCTGACCGTCAACGGTCGGTGCCCGATGCGCGCCCGTGCCGGCTGACACCTCGACGACAGAACCCGGTCCGGCCCTAGCGTCGCCCGTCGCCCTGTCTGTCGCCCTCGGACGGCCTCGACTTTCGGACTTTGAGCGTCTGCCGCCATGATGCAGGCCCAACCATCTCCCTCGAGACAGAACGGCACCCAGCAGATCCACCCTCGATTCTCCCACTCCCACTCCCACCCGGATCCCTCGCCCCGCAACAACAGCATCGACCAGGCCGACAGCGACGATGGCCAGAGCGACGACGACAACGATGGCGACGAACTCCACGACTCGGTGCGCAACGGCAAGCGCAAGCGCCCCATATCCGTGTCGTGAGTTGCTTTCCATCTGTCACTTCTATCTCCTTCCGTCCTCGGCCTGCCCATGCAATGCTGCATCCTCCCGCTCGGGAATCGGCATGCGGGTCCTTGCCTTGACCCTTCTCCTACGAGCATCGAGACGAGGCTTCCACCTCCCTGCCGACGACCGCCCCGCTGGCTGTGCATCGCTGACCGACCCCCCCTAGGTGCGAGCTCTGCAAGCAACGCAAAGTATGTACTCTCCCATCCACGCAAACACTCCCTCCTACCTTGACAAGCGATCCCCCGAAGCCATGCCCGACACGTACTGACGCGTTCAAGGTCAAATGCGATCGAGGACAGCCCGCCTGCGGCTGGTGCACCCGCAATGCCGCCACCTGCGAGTACAAGGAACGCAAGAAGCCCGGTCTGCGCGCGGGATACGGCCGGGAGCTGGAGCAGCGTCTCGACAAGCTCGAGAGAATCCTACAGACCCATTCCGATATTCTCCAGTGCCAGACGAGCCCGATGAGCAGGCACAGCGTCCACCTCCCCAACCCGCTCCCTCCCCAGAGCACGCGACCCAACCACGACAGCACCCCAGGCGTCCAGGGGCCGCCCCGAGATGCCGCCCCGTTGCTCTTTTCCCGAGGCACCGACCCCATGCACACGCCGCACACCGAGGCCGCCTTGTTCCTCCCCAGACCACCGGCGTCGCTCAAGTATCCGGCCCTGCAGCCCGCAGGCGGGGTCCACGACACTGGCTTGTCGGCGGCCACGGGCGGTCCATCCGGAGTCCACGGGCCTGCCCCCGGACAGGAATACAGCCAGACGTGCTCGTCGGCATCCCAGTCCCTCCGATCCCCGACCGTTAGTGCACCGCGGAGCTTGAGGCCGACGACGGACGGCGACCTTCCGCCGTACGATCAGCTGTATACTCTCGTCGACCTCTACTTCAAGCACATCAACACATGGTGCCCAATCTTGCACAGGCAGCGCATCCTCGACACATTCTTTGGGCCCTCCATGGTCGTCGGCGAGGACAAGATCTTGCTCCATGCCATTGTCGCCACCGCCCTGAGGTACTCGACGAACGAGGGGCTCTCCGAGGACGCACGGCATCGGTATCACGAGGTGTCCAAGCAGCGCGTTCTCCTGCACGGCATGGAGAACCTGTCCGTCAAGTCCCTCCAGGCCCTCGTCGTGCTCGCCCTGGACCTGTGCGGCAGCAGCAACGGGCCACCGGGGTGGAACATCATGGCCCTCATCACGCGCGCCGTCGTACAGCTTGGCCTCGCCGTCGAGACAAACTCGCTGTCCGTGTCGCCCGCCCACCCGTCCATCTACACGCTTC
Source organism: Podospora conica (assembly GCA_030685255.1). Classification (NCBI taxonomy): domain Eukaryota; kingdom Fungi; phylum Ascomycota; class Sordariomycetes; order Sordariales; family Podosporaceae; genus Podospora; species Podospora conica. The sequence goes on from MU839547.1 coordinate 4,248, forward strand.
GCGCCAGGATCCTCCCCGAAGCTAGCGACTTTGTCGAGGAAGAGGCCCGCCGCCGGCTGTTCTGGATGATTTACCTGCTGGACCGCTACGCCACCGTCTCGACAGCCTTTGAGTTTGCGCTCGATGACCGCGAGATAGATCGCATGCTGCCGTGCAGCGATGACCTGTGGATTAGGAACCAAAAGGTTGAGACTCGGTGGTTCCGCGCCGACGATGGTGGCCCAGAAGGCGCCGCCGGAAGCAGAAACTCGGCCGAGCAAAAGGTCAACCGACCCGAGAATCTCGGTACCTTCAGCTACTACATTGAGGTCCTGGGCGTTCTGTCCAAGATTCACAAGTTCCTCAAGCAGCCCGTCGACATTGGCGCCTCGCCCGAGGTGGAGCGGTGGCAGAGGCGCTACAGGGAGCTAGACGCCATGCTTCACGACTGGACGCTTCGCCTCCCCACCGAGTTTCGCGACATGAGCAAACTCTTCCAGCAAGCGTCGGCCAAGTCACCCATGCCCGGCTGGATCATGCTCCACGCCACGTACCACACAGCCGTCATCCGCCTACACTCGTCTGCCGCCTACCCGACGACGCGGTCGCCCTACTTCACGGCGAGCTACAGCGCCGCACAGCGGTGCAACACGGCCGTCGACAGGATCGCCGCCCTCGGCGACTTTGTGGATAAGCTGGGCTTCCTGTCCAAGCTGGGACCACCCTTTGCCTTTACACTGTGGGTGGCGGCCCGCGCGCTGCTTGTTCATGGGAGCACCGTCGAGCGGAAACTGAGCCCGCACATTTCCTTTTTTGTCGACACGCTGCGCAAGATGGGTCGCTACTGGCCTGTGGCAGGAGGCTACTCGGACCTGCTGAGCCGCGTGCTGGATGAGCACCGCGAGAGCGAGAGGCAGGGCGGCATCGAGACGCCGAACAGCGTGAGGATCTTTGCCGACATGAGGAGGACGGCGTTTGATCTTGACTTTCTCATCAGTCGGCAGCCCCGACACACTCCCGCCGGGGCAGCGATGAATGGAGCCCCCAGAAACGGCGGGGCGGGTTCGGCAGCGGTGTGGCAGGAACGCCACCAGTCAAGCCAACCCCCGACCAGTCGGACGCCGGCGCCCAACGAAAACGAGCTTGCGTACCTGGACGTCTTTGGGTTCTTCAACGTGCCGCTGCTCCCTGTCGGGCCGGGGGCGAACATGGACTCTTCCTACAACAACTGTCTCGGCTCCGGCGGCGTGTCAGGCCCGGGGATGGGCGGGGCGATGGACGCGGTGACGGGCGGAAACATGCACATGGGCGTTCAGGGGCAGTTCAACATCATCGACTACATGGTGGATCAGAACAGGGACTGGCTGTTTGAGCAGGAACAAAAGTATATGGGTTGATGGAATTGGGAAAAATTGGGGCATTTCAAGGCTGGAGTTGGTGTTTTGGCTGCGCTATGATATCCGGGGTGGATGCTCTAACTGGTATTTAGTGTGGGATTGGGAATTTGGGATTCTTGGTGGAGAGAGGAATGGAAGGTTGTTTGCTCGACGATGATGATGACTTTACGGCCCTGGGCGACGGATGGTCAAGGAAGTTTCTGTTCCTGGTTCGCGGACGAGGCGCAGTAAGTCCAGGCACCTTTGTGCCAATCATTGACATGTTTACGAGGTTGCAGTGTACCCGTGATGCTCTGGCGCGGTGTGGTGCTGGTGGATCTGCGGAAGAGGTGCTCCATACTGAAGGAGTCGAGCCCCTGACGCGAAATTGCAGCGTTGCTGGTTCCTGGCTTTTAAATCCAGGCCTCGTCCTCATCCCGACGGCGTCGCCGCCCCTCTCCATTCTCTCGTCGACTCATCTCGTCCACTCTCTCGAACTCACCGCATACACTCGTTCGCCCACCCGCATCAACATGCGGACTTCGTCGCTGCTTCTCGGCGCCGCGGCTTCGGCCTCGGCCTCGGCCGCCATCACCCTCGACGGCCTCACCAACGACTGGGACTACAGAGCCGCCCGGCTGCTTCCCACGACGTCGGACCGCTGCCGCGCCGCCTTCCGCGCCCAGATCGATTGCCCCGATACGCTGCTCGCCCTCGCCGCGTCGATGACGACCACCTTCCACCCCACGCCGGCCGACTTCGACCTCACCTGCAAAGCCAGCTGCAAAGACTCGCTCGACAACTACCTCGGCGGACTCATGCAGCACTGCAACGCCCCCGGCGACCTCACGCAGATGCACACCGACGGGGCGCGCCCGGGCGATCTGGTGCCCATCGAGCCGGAGCGCGTCTGGGTCGTGGGATGGGTGCTGCAGTACATCCTGGCGCGGTCGTGTCGCGTGGTGGAGGGGAGCAACCCGTAGGCTTCCCCGTGTCTCTTCAATTCGCGTGTCACTGACGACGATTGTGGGCAGATCCGAGTACTGCTACTTTGACAAAACCTCGGGAAGCGCCGACAACAAGTTCGACTGCGCCGACTCGTGCAACAAGCAGCTCTACACAGTTATGCACAGCTATCCCGGGTTCCACTGGTTCTTCAATCACTACGCGCTCAAGAAGCAGACGCCCTGGTGGGAGGGGTACTCGGTTCCCGGGTGGGAGCGCGCGATGCAGTGCGGCGCCGCCGAGGTGGTGCCCAAGCATGCGACGCCGCCCAAGGAAAGGGAGGTGGAGGGCGAGGTCAAGTCGGCTTCGCCGTCCGGGGCCGAGAGCTCCGAGTCTTCCCCAACTGGGACAGGGACAGGGACAGGGGCGGGATCCGGGACGGCGCCGACTGGAGCTCCGGGAGCGGCGGTGACGGACGTCGTCAAGAGCCAGGCGGGCAGGGTGAGGAGTCCGTTCGCGGGGTTGTGGTGATGCCGGGCATGTTCCAGCTTCCCCAATTGGAAGGTCAAGGGTAAACTGTTGGTTGGTTGCGCCGTAGGCAGCAATCCATCTGTTTCGTCGATTCTCGTTCCCGTCGTATCGGTGCCGGTCTGTGCCGCCAACGTGCCGGGGACCACCTCTGCCGTGGACAACGGCGTGTCAGCGAGCGGGGTTCGGCTCAACTCACCGAGACCTTTTATTCTCACCACCCCTACCTCCGGGTCCAGAATTTGTGGTGGTACTTTCCCTGACAAAGTCAAGTTCCGGTTGAGTTTCTCAACACAATTCTGATGGCAAAAATGGGGAACATTGCCCACCCTCCTCCTCACCCCCGTCGCAGGTCGGCCTCCTTCGAATTTCTCCTGGGCCTCCTTTTCGGCATCCCCATTCTGGCATCCATTTCCTACCTCCAGCAACAATGGACAGCTCACAAACTCTCTCCCATGGCTGGATCCCAGCCCAACCATCACAAGCCTCCCCTTGCAGCCCCCATCGACGTCATGAACCCCTGGCCCTCTGTACGTCCCCCACCAAGCCCCATGCCCCAAGCCGACTAACCCCCGTGCCAGCTCCAACCCTCCCCAGACCTCAACTTCACACCCTGCTACACCGCCCTCCATCCGTCATTCCTCTGCGCCCGCCTCTCCCTCCCAATGGACCCCTCCCTCCCGCTCTCCCCCAAGAACAAAGTCGACATCGCCCTCGTCCTGCTCCCGGCCGCAACGGCCAACGCGACCGGCCCCCCGAAGCCCCCCCTGCTCATCAACCCCGGCGGTCCAGGCGGCTCGGGCGCCCTCACCGCCCTCCTCCTCGGCCCGGCGCTGCAGGTCATTCTGGGGGCTGACCAGGCCATCATTGGCTTCGATCCGCGCGGGGTGGGTGAGACTCGGCCGTTGGCGGACTGCTGGGAGACAACAACCTGCCCGCTGCGCGATGACGGCGGCAGTCGAGGGGGATGTGGCTTGCGCAGGAGGCTGGAGTGGATGGGCGCACAGGCTTCGTATGGCACTGTGGCGAGCGCGGGGGGCGGGAACACGCGGTACCTGGTTCAGGGGGAGAGGGGGGTGAATGCCATGTGCTCGGCGCGGGACAGGAACACGGATGGGGGCGGGGTGCTGAGGTTTGCCGGGACGCAGTTCGTGGCGCGGGATATGCTGGGGATTGTGGACGCCTGGGGGAGGATGGTGGGGGAGAAGGAGGGCGAGGGGAAGCTGGTCTACTGGGGGTTCTCGTATGGGACGTATCTGGGGCAGGTGTTTGCACGGATGTTTCCTGAGAGGGTGGGCAGGGTGATGCTGGATGGGGTGGTGGATGCGGAGCTCTATGAGACGGAGGCGTGGATGGAGAGTTTGGTGGACGCGGATAAGGTCGTGGCGTGGTTTGGGAGGACGTGTGCCGAGGCGAAGGGGGAATGTGCGCTGTATAGGAACGGGGATGGAGCGGAGGACGTGGTGGGCAGATATCAGGGGTTGGTGGAACGCTTGGACAGGGAGCCGGTCGTGTTTACGCACCCGACGTTTGAGTTCCCTGTCGTGTTGAAGGAGGTGGAGGTTCGGATTTTGATGTTCCAGGCGCTGTACTCGCCGATTCGGCTGTTCCCGCCGCTGGCCGAGGTGCTGAATGCGCTGCATGAGGAGAAGTGGGAGGTCGTCGCCGGCTTGTATGCCGATCTCGAGGCGTTGTGCAACCCACCTGCGGCGGGCTTTCCGATGAACTTTGCCGTTCCGTCGGATGCGCAGAGGGCGGTCATGTGCGCGGACAAGGTCAAGCCGGTGAGTTGGTCTCGTTTCGAGGAGAGGGCTCAGCTAACGGGGCAGGTCAACCTCACCGTCGCCGAGATCCAGGCGCTGTACGGGAAGATGTCCAAGTACTCGGTGTTTGCCGACTTTTGGACCTCACTCACGCTCACATGCAACGGGTGGGACATCTTCCCGGCAAAGAGCACATTTCGGAAGCAAGACAGCAAGCAGGTCAAGACCAACCACCCCCTCTTGTTCATGTCCATGACCCACGACCCCGTCACACCGCTGCTTGCCGCAGTCAAGATGGCTCTCAACTTTGAGGACGCTGGCCTTCTCGAGGTCAAGTCTGTCGGCCACGCTACCATCAAGGCCGCGTCGCGGTGCTCGGCCAAGATCGTGAGAGAGTATATTAATGACGGAAAGCTACCTCCGCCACCGGTTGTGGACGGGGACGACTACCTTGGTGGAAAGTGGACGACGTGTGAGCCGGATGAGAAGCCGTGGAGGCCCATTGGTGGCACTCAAGGGGTGAATGGGGGACCAGAAGACTCCCAGGATGCGGGAGTGGTGGAGGCGTGGGCAAAGGTGAGGGCCACGCTGGACAGGATGCCGAAATGGGGGGCCGAGGGGGGTTTGGCGAGGATGAACACGAGGAAGACTGGGTTGACGCCGGCGATGGAGGATATGGCCATGGGGTGGAAGACAGGGGCAGGACTTGGTCCAGTGGACATGGACGAGTTGTTGATGGGTTTCTGATGCAAGTTGAGCCGGGATGTGTACGAGTACTACTGGATCTCCAACCTCACTCTGGGAATAACACTGTTGCCACTCGAACAGCTCTCCAGATGCCCGACGATTTTCACGGACACATGTTCCGATGACCCCTCTCTCTCCCTACGAGCACATACTTGCCCAATGTCAGAGACACATGCCGGTATTCCTTGCCAACATGTAGGGGGCGGGCCGATGATGGTTTCAACCGTCTTCGAAGCCTGTTGATGCGTTTACAATCCCTTCCCGCAATGAGCTGCAAAGACTGCCGAGTCATCAAGTACTTACATTCGGGGGTATGGCTCACATCGAGGGTTCGCTTAGCAGTTTGGCATTGAGATTTCACACATGTGGGGTCGTCCGAGTCTTCTGTCGCCTTTGACTGCGAAAGGCCAAACCTGCATTTTTCACCAGAATATGTATTCTTACTGGCGGTTTTTTTTATGACGGTTCTATCGAACAGTCCTGCTGATGGATGCTTCGGGGCTACGGATAGTTGTGCTGGCTTGGCACACAAATTGCCGAGCGCACATCGGTTGACTCCTCCTTTCCAAATCATTTCACTGCATCTCACGTCTGTCCCAAACCAAAGCCTCACTTCTCCCTACCCCTGAACCCAGATTCCCAGCCCCTGACCAAAGTAAACAATGGAAGCTGTCCGACACCTTTTGTCTCATTTCGAGATCGGCAACACTCCACGACACTGCGCGACATGCCTCTTTGTTCTGCCCACCAAGCCTGTCAGCGACAACGACCCCTCCCTCAAAGTCACGCCGCTCCCGACCGACATTGAACCGCCGATCAACCAGGTGTTTGCATCTTCTGACACTCACCAAGTTCCGGCCTCTCACCTCGCCGACTCGGCCCATCGCGGCTGTCCCACCTGCCACAGGCTGCTCAGCTACCTCGAGAAGATCGACATCTGGGAGCGATGCACCTCGCTCGAATGGTTCCCCGCAAACCTCATCGGTCAAGATGAACCAGGGAAGCTGGTCTGCCACTTGTCGCCTGCTCCCTTGACTTCAGCCTCTGACAAAGAATGCCCGCCTCCCGAAGACTCCGAACATGTCACCCTCGAACTCTGCCGCTCCTCCTCCTCCAACGCCCGACAGGCTGATCTCGCCTCCATACATCCTTCTCTTCGCGACGGAACCCCCCTTCCCCTAACGAGCACCAGCTCTCCCACCACCCTCTCCCTCGCCAAATCGTGGCTCGACAACTGCAAACTCAACCACGCGTCCACCTGCGCCACCGACGCCCCCGACTCACCCCGGTTCACCCCCACTCGCCTCCTCTACATCTCCCCCGAAACCGCCGTCCTCCACGACCCCCCTCCCCCCTCAACCCCCTACGCGACCCTATCCCACCGCTGGTCCGCCTCCACTGCCTCGGTCATCCTGACACTTGCGAACCTCTCGGTGCGCGTCACGGAGGGGATCCGCATCACAGACCTCCCGCCGCTGATGCGCGACGCCGTGCATGCCGTGCGGGCGTTGGGGTTGGAGTGGGTTTGGATTGATAGCCTGTGCATTGTGCAGGATTCACCGGAGGACTGGAAGCGGGAGGCGGGGATGATGGCGGGGGTGTACATGGGGGCCGAGGTCACGGTGGCGGCGACGGGGTCTGGAGGGGAGGGCGGTGGAATGTTTACCTCGGGGAGGGAGGGGGAAGAGGTTGGGGAGATGGGAGGGGGCTTGTTTGTGAGGAAGGGGGTGGATCATTTTAGGTGGCTGAATGGAGTGGGAGTTGTCGAGGATGGAGACGAGGGACAGTGGCCGTTGCTGGGGAGAGGGTGGGTGTATCAGGAGCAGTGGCTTTCGAGGAGGATGGTTCATTTTACAAAGAGGGAGGTGGCGTGGGTTTGCAAGCGGGCAATGGCGTGCGAGTGCGGTTGGTATCAGTTTGAGGCTGCTGGTAGTGAAGAGGCGGTTGAGCAGGGGGAAGATAAAGGAGAAGAGGAGGAAAAGGGGGAAGAGGATGGAAAGGGGGAAGTGGGGGAAGAGGACGAGGGGGAGAACGAAGACCACGACCGCGATGTGGACGGAACAAGACCCAGGGAGTGGAGGGAGATTGTCGAGGAATACTCGCAGAGAAACTTTACACGGATTACGGACCGCCTGCCAGCTCTCGCAGGCATCGCCACGGTCTATGCAGCTGCCACGACACCCGGGAGATATATCTGCGGACTCTGGGAATCGGACCTTCCAGGGAATTTGTTTTGGCACCCAAAAACCGGGACGCCGGTCTCGGCGAGGCCAGAGGGCACGATGCCGACCTGGTCCTGGGCATCGACTGCGGGTGCTGTCGAGTTTCAGTATGTTGACGACGAGAGCGCCAGAACAAAGGTTCTGTCCATCGACGTGACCTACAGCGGGTCGGACCTCATGGGCGAGGTGGTGGATGCAGCAGTCCGAGTATCCGGTCCCGTTGTTGATGCGAGAGCATATCACGGTAGGCGTTGGAAGCAAGTCCTCGCCACAGAGGGAATATCATGGGGCGAGGAGAGCCTGGAGAGGGCTGGCGGCCTCAGCATTGGGGAGAACCTCATCACATTTGCGCCCGACTACGTTCTCACGCAGGAAGGGTTCCTCGTCCCCGAAGAGGCAGACGTTGTTTGCCTGCTTTTGAGCAGCAACACTGTGGGAAGCTGGGATCCAGATCACCCTGAGGCAAATACCGAGGTTGAATTTGCGTCTGGCTTAGTGCTGTGGCGCATCTTGGAGGGGAGTGACTGCTACCAGCGGATCGGTCATTTTGAAGGATGGGGCTTGGAGGATGGATTCGAGCTTGATGTGTTCAACGCCTTGTCTCAGGTGCGAACTCTGGTGTTGGTGTGAGGGAAAAGACCGGCATCTATACATTCGGGGCGTCTCCTAAGACAGGCCAGTTTCTCAGCGGAAGGGACCCGGGACATGTTGTGTTTGATAAAAGGGGGAATAGTAGCAACATAGGGGTTGTCAACTTTGCCTGTTTGGTTGTATGTCTTCAAGTTCGAGACGACTGAGCGCTGAATGGGGAGGCTCGTTCTCAGCACGGATAAATGGAAGCCCCTCCTGCATATGGCAATCTATGACTGCCCGCTTTGCCCCCGCGGCCGCTTAACGGTCCCGGTTCTTGTAGTCGTACAACATGGAAATGCGGAGGCACTCTAACTCTACTAATAATAGAAGCCGTTGATTGCGCTCCGAACGCCATTCTGTTTCGGCGTGGGGTTCGTGAGTCGATGCGAGGATTCTTTTCTCCAACCGAGGCCCAATCTGCGTCCCGGTTTTGACACCGAATATGCTCCTCAGGGGATCAAAACAATCGCATCAACGAGGACGGCCGACAAGATGACCCGTGACACTGTAAGTTCTTGCCACTCGATACCAAGCCGGGTACAGTGGGTATGGGTCTGGGAGCGAGTCAGCGTCGTCCCTCGGTGCGAATAGTCTCGTGCTGGCTCGCCTGTCTTCGGGGTGAAAGTCATTGATCCTAGATTTGGCCGATTGTTTTCCCGTAGCGTGTGTCGTTTTGACCCTATTCCCACCTGTTCCCGCCCCCATTTTTACCGCATAGAGCTCAGGACGACGACCAGGTCTGTGGTCTGGTTGCCAAGGTCGGCGCCCGGGTTTATGTTTAACAGCCGACGAGTATCATGGGCGGAAAAACTCCGCAACTCTTCCAAGCGAGTGGTCAAGCCCAATACTGTCGTTGACCAGCCGTCGTCGCATTTCTTACTTGTGACAAGAGTTGGAGTGGGCCGAGAAACACCTCGACATAGTGTGCCCCTGAGTCGCCCATTGGCCACGGAAAGTGTTGAGATGTCAGCGCCACGGCTGAGTGCGGGCTGTTTCCTTGAAGTTTATCGCCCCCGTCCATAGCTCGCGTTGCCCATTGATCGCAGAGATGGCCCGTACAAGCACGTTACCATCGGCTCAAGGGGACCGCAGAAGCAAGTATGGGTTGACCCAGCCGACGAGCAATCGCCAGCGAGAGCATGTCACCAATGGGATGAATGATTTTATCTGCCCGAACCCTTCAATCAAGGGACCTCGAGGGGCCCATAACCTTGTTTCGGTCCTGTGGGATGATGATTGGACGAACCGGAAGCCGGCGATGCCCACCTGCTCTATCTTGTTGTTTATTCGGTTTTAGCCTGTTCGAGCCGTCTCCCAGCGACTGGCCACCCCGGATTCATGACCCGTATAGGGACAGAGTCGTCGACAATTAGCCAGGAGCTAACCGGGTTCCAGTCACCAGGCAGTGGGAAATCCATGTACTGGGGTCTGGAATCTCACGTGTTCGACACCCTCTCCTCCGGAAGAACGCGTGCGATGTCTTGGTCCCCTTGGTCTCTGCCTTTCGTGGCGTTGTGTCGATAGTACCCCCGGCGAGCAAAGAGACCAAGTGTGGCTCGCATGGGAATTGCACCGAGCCTGGCCGAAGACGGGGACCCCATCGACAACACGGGATGCAAAGCGATTCGCTCGCGTCCCTCCCCCCTCCCCCCCCCTCTGAGCCCCCATCGCCACCAGCTAGCTGGATCATGACGGTGGGACAGCACTGCAGGGTGCCGGTGGACAGGAAGAGCCTCCCAAGAGGTCAGACGAAAATAGCATCGAGGGCAGTCGGCCATAGATTGCCTCCGTCACACCACGTTCCCGGGACACCCAGAATTTAATATCAAAATTCATATGGGGTTCGCCGTCGTTGGCTGGTTCTCCATGTGCCCCTCTCGTCGGCCTGGCTAGCCCGACTTCAAGAAACTTCTAGCATGGGGCGAGGAGCCGTCAGGAGACCCGTCACCTCCTCTCCAGCACCCAGCTCGCCATTCCGCGATATAGGGGCTCCGGAGCAGCAAGAAAGAAGAACCGCAATGGGGCAACGCGTAGCATCCGGGTGCGGAGAGTAGAGTGAAGCAATCTACGCTGGAGTTCTCGGGAGTGCGGACGAGAATAGAAACACGAAGAGCAAGCAGCGTCACGTCTTTGTGGGCAGACGACGGCGACATCGAGATGCGCTGCAGCAGTCGTGATCTGGGTATAAGAGGAACTCGACGTCGCCGTCCCATCCATCTTGAACTCCTCACCCTCACACTCACACACACACAGAACTTCAATCTCACTCCGAGAACAAGCACTTCTCTCCATCTTCAAGATGCATCTCTCGCACATCCTCCCCCTCTTCGCCGGCCTTGCCGCTGCCCTCCCCGCCGAGCCCGTGGTTGAGCGCGAGTATCTCGCTGCCGCCCCCTCCGGCCATGAGGTCCAGTTTGCCGGCATTGCCTTTGCCGGCTCCGGCTGCGAGGCCGGCTCCGTCTCCGGCCAGCTCTCGACCGACCTGACCACCCTCACCCTGCTCTACACCAGGTTCAACGCCGAGTCCGGCAAGAATAAGGGGTCCTCCGACCAGCGCAAGAACTGCCAGCTCAACGTCAAGCTCAAGTATCCCCAGGGCTGGCAGTTCTCGGTCTTCAAGGCCGACTACCGCGGCTACGCCAGCCTCGGCAAGGGTGAAACCGGTACCTGCAAGGCCACCTACTACTTCTCGGGTGACTCCAAGCAGGCAAGGCCCCCTCATCCGTCCACAGTTGACTTGCACATAGCTAACACCCACACAGATCAGCTCGACCCTGACTATCAAGGGCCCCTTCGACGACAACTACATCAAGACGGACCAGTTCGGCGTCGAGAGCACCGTCTGGTCGCCCTGCGGCCTCGAGGGTCTCCTCAACATCAACTCCGAGGTCCGCGTCACTGCGACCACCTCCTTCCAGAACCTGCTCACGGTAAGGACCCTTGGCAACATTTCCCTTCACTGGCAGACCTGTGGCAGCGGCGATGGCTCCTCGGGCCAGCCCCAGTGGCCCGTCGACCCAGGCCCTGTCGTCCTCGAGCCCCTTGACCCTGCCCCCGAGTATCCCGAGGACGAGACGCCGGTCGACATGCCGCCACTAGAGCCCGAGACCGGGGCCTAGTTGCGAAGCGCTGCCGACCAGTCTCGCCTCCTCCTACACACACACACTCTCCTTCCTGCGCAGTGACACGAGGAAGAGCCGAGGCTGATCATTCATTCTTTGCTTTACAGGTCGACTCCACGGATCTCAGCTTCAAGCAGGTCCACTACCTCCAGTGGGCCAAGTGCACCAAGAAGGCCTAAGCGGATCGCGCACGCGCGCCCAAAGGCGTGTCGAGGGGTCGAGGGGAACCGGGGCCAGCCGGGTCAACAAAGGTGGTCGCCGAGGCGGTGGATGGCCGACACTAAGGCTCATGGGATATGGGATTTTCTTTCTACCCTTTTTTGTTGATGGCTTCAACAAGTTGCATGGATCATGGTCTTGATGATGAGGGAGTGCCGGGGTTGACGGGTCCCAGCCGGCACTTCAAGGGGTTGGGTGGTGGTGAGGACACACATTGTAGTATCGGACCAGGACAGACAGTTTCGTTCCCCTTTGCTGGAACAGAATTCCATTGGTTCATACCTTAAAACTGTGCTGGCTTGACGACGGCGGAGTGTGGTGCTGTGACAATGCCACGCCGCCTATCGGCAGTGATCCCAAGCGGGTTACATTGATGCCGTTTTGCCCGGGGAACTTCCCGTGTCGGGAGGCAGCACCGAGCCACGACACGTAAGCCGTGGTAGGCTCCAGGTTGAAGGTGCCGATGAAGGCTTGGGGCGATTCTTATTTTGACATCGTCTCTCCCAACCCTTGTACTTTGTCGACAACTATCATCAAGTTCCATCCATCAATCCCAAGTGTTTCACGATGGCCCATTTCGACCCCCTGACCACCAATGCAGTTGACCTTGCAGGATTGCTCGACTCTAATCAACTAACCAGCATCGACATTGTGACCCAGTATCTCGAGCAAATTTCCATTCGCAACCCTTCCCTTCGCGCCTTCATCTCCATCGCGGCGCGGGACTCGCTGCTCAGCATCGCCTCTGAGCTCGATATAGAACGTCGGCAAGGTCGCCTGCGCAGCCCATTGCACGGCATTCCAATTGCCATTAAGGTGACCTCTGGCAAAATCCTGTCCAACATGCGTATAAACACTACGACTTACACCCTCCTCCTAGGATGTCTTTATCACCGCCTCTTCTCTTGGCATGCCCACCACTGCGGGCTCGCCCGCCCTCGTTAATGCCAAAGCGTCGACCAACTCACCCATTTGTTAAAGCCACATATGGCTCAGGTGGCTCCGCCACCTGTGGATCAACCTACTATATATAGATAGAGGTAGCCCTACCACCTCTCTCTTCCTCTCTTTATCCAATTTAATACCTTTCATACTACCTATACCTAAAGATTACGTTAATAGGTTATAAGCCCGGCTACGCGCCTATACAAGCTAAGTCTCCTCTCTATCGTCGCTACAACAAATTAACTACCTTAGTTAATACCGTAACTCCGCCGCGCCGCGACTATAACGACTAGTACGAAATACTAACGGCGATAGTACGACTCGCTCCGAATTATCTCGAAGTACCTCCTACTTTACTATCGCCGGACGATCGGATTACTAGAAGTAGTAAACTAACGAGGACCTACTCCGTACCCTACTAAGCCTGTCTCGAAAATTTTCTCGAGACGCCTTAACTAAGTTATACTCGCTATAACCGATCTAATCCTTACCGTAATCTCTATTAGTAGTAAGTAAACTCTACTAATAGTAGTAAGATAGTATAGTATAGATATAACTTACGCCCTCGTTAGTCTTAGAAGCTTAGACCCTCCAGCCTACGGCTGGAGGGTCTGAGGACACACGGGGATTTTTGGCTTCGATTGACCTGACGCAAACCAACCCAACTGCGCAGTCGACCAGCACAGACTACAACCTCGTACCTCGCTCCAGAACCACACCTCTTCAACCAGACACCTCCAACAAGCCAGATTCGGAACCATCAACCAAAAAACAACCATCGCCTGCACTCAATAGGTAAGTATATCAATCAATTCCCCTCGACGAGCTCTATCTAACCGTACTACAAGCGCCAAATTCTATCAAGGCGCAGGCCTTCTATCGACGCGTTTTAAAGATCAAAACAAGGTCGCGTCGGTCACAACAAAGGTCACAACACAACCACAGGTACAAATTAGCCCAGCAACGCGCCCCGACATACCTACCAGGAGGGTAAAATCACCTTTCTGTCGATTTTAACCACTGGCCCTTGGAAAGGAAGGAATCTGAAGTGATGATGAGTTTCGCCTAGAGGAGAGGATCTTCAGCATATGTTTTATGAATCTGTACGAGTGGTGGTGGAATGGGGAGACTGGGGTCGTTGTCGCCGTCGTCGCTGTCAGGTCAACCTAAGAAAACGACTCTAAGAATTACAGAGCAGCGTATAGTAGAGCAATTGGAAAATGAAGAATACCATTAGAATCGTAACGCCGTAGTAAATATAGGAAAAGTAGCTGTTTATAAGCATCTACATACCTACTGTTATAGTGCGATCTAGTATGTTTTAGCGGAAGCCCTCTTTACAGGACTCTAAGGCTATTCGAGGCCAAAAATCCCCGTATGCCCTCAGACTGGTAGACAGAGCGAAGCGTAGCCCCCTTGTACGCAGGGTTAGGGTTAGTGGAGTAGAGTCGCCAGTCTAAGCTTCTAAGACTAGCCCTCGTAACTATATCTAGAAGTTATAATAAGTTCGACTCCTCGACTATTACTCGTTCCCCTATATAGTACGTTTACTACTTATAAACTACCCCGAAGCCCTCTTCGCCGAAGACTTTAGCGGTAACGACTTCGCTCCCTTACCCTCCGTCTTAGTTCCCTCGGCGTTACTCGACGGCCGCGTAACTAGCCCTCGCCTACTATCCCCCGTTAACGACCTCGACCTCTTCGCCTTTAAGACCTTTTACTATATAGGCTTATTATCGGTTTTATCCTTTAGTTCGCGATATACCCCCGCGCCTAAACTAATACCGACTTTTAAACTTAATAGCTTTAATTACGTCGAACGCCCTACGGGACGTCCCCGTCCTCGAGTTTAGTAGTAACTAGATCGCCTAGAAGGTTAACATCGAAATCTTTATCGAAGCTTAAGGGTATAATCGCCTACTAACGATATAGACTAAGGGACTAGGCGGCCTAGCTTTAAGTATTAACGCCTCGGCCGAAGTTAAAGCCTTATAAGTAGAGAAGTTTAAGGCTTAGGAGGATTACTAAGTTTAATACCTTACTAATATTAAGAATAAGCTTATACTCTAAGGTATTAAGGAAATCGAAGGTATTAAAACCGTAAAGGACGCCCTCGTTACGCTTAAGAAGTTCTTTAAACCTACTAGTACCGTTATTCTCGCCGATCTCGTTTATACTTACGAGTCGCTAACGCTTATAGACTATAGTAGCGTTAATAACTACGCCTAACGACTTTAAGAAGTAAAGGATAACCTCGCTACCCTAGATAAGGATATTACGATCTACGAACCTCTCTACGTATACTACTTTCTCTAAGGCCTAGGACCCTCTTATTATACCTTCCTTATAAACTTCCGATAATTATATAAGATCCTTTCCGAGCGTAATACTATAGGCGTTATTACTACTAAGGCTATTACCTTCTCTTAAGCTATTATCGCCGCTACTACTAAAGAATAAGCCTTAAAGGGACCTTCTTAAGGCTTTAATACTACTTATTTAGCCTACTATACTAGAGCCGGTAGAAGCCGAGATATACGCGATAATTATAAGCGGCGCTTACGTAGCCCCTACGGAAAGAAGTCTACTAGTAAGGACCGCGAGCTTCGATAACGTAATAACCGCTCCTATAGCCCCCGAGTATCCTACCGGTACTATAAGAAGAAGGGCTACGATATCTCTAAGTACCGAAAACTTAAAGTAATTAACGCCTAGAAAAACTAAGGTACCGGAGTAAACGCTACTCTAACGACTAACGAAAATAAGCCCGTAACGTCCTATATCGCCTTCTAGGATATAACCGCTAACGTCCCCGAAGCGTACAACGGCTTCTATAGCTATATCTTCCTAGCCGCTAAAGAAAACGCTTTTAAGAATACCCTACTATACTCCGTTATCGTCGACAGCGGCTATAGTAAGTATCTCTTCGCTAATAAGTCCTTCTTCGTCCTAAATAGCCTTTCTCCGTATACCGGCCCTTTAGTTACCGGCTTCGGTAATAATAAAATTATACCCGAATCCGTCGGTACCGTTAAGATCGATACTCTATCCGGCAGCCCCTTTAAGTCCTTTTAACTCTTTAATACCCTTTACTACCCCGAAGCAGCCGTTAACCTCCTATCGATTACGTAGCTTATAAATACTAAAAACGTAAGCTTCTCCTTCTAAGGTAATAAATATAGCTATAGCGTTAATAATTAAGTTATCTGGTATGGTATTTCTCGCTACGGCTTATATCTAGTCGATTAGCTTGCTAATATAACTAGCCCTCGCGCCTTTGCCGCTTACTCTCTCTTTAATCCCTCGCTCGAAATCTAGTATAGACGTCTTACTTACCTAGACGATAGGAACCTTAAGGCCCTGTAATATATATCTACTAGTATAAAACCTATTAAAAACTTATACTTCTATAGTACCTATACCCTTAGTAAAATTAAGGAGGTACTTTATACCGGTACTATCCGAAAGGGTACTAAGCCTCTCGAATAGATTTATACGGATATCGTAAACCTATTCCGCGAAATAAGTATTAAGGGGGAAAGGTACTAGGTTATCTTTACTAATAACTTTACTTAGATAAGCTGGGTTTATATACTAAAAGAGAAGTTAGAATTTCTAGGTACTTTATAATACTTTATCGAAAACTTTAAATATCCCGAACGTAAAGTTTACGGTATCTACTTCGACTAAGGCGGCGAGAATATCGGCTACGAGACTATTAAAATCCTTAACGAACGCTTTATTACCTTTTACTATACTACAACCGAGTAATACTAATAAAACGGTATCGTAGAGGCTAAGTACCGTATCTCTCTCGAAGGCCTCCGCTTTATCCTTTAAGACGCCGGCTTCGATAAAAAGTACTAGAGTATCCTTATCTATACCGTTATCTACCTCTGTATCCGTAGCCTTAGCTCCTATATCGATAAGACCCTATACGAAGCCTAGACCGGCGATAAACCCGATCTCTCCTATCTCTACGTTATCGGCGCTCTAGGTATATATAAGGCTTCTAATAATACCCGTAAACGCCTTAGAAAACTTTACTCGTTAGGCCGTAAGTACCGTATACTTAGCTACTAAGGTACCCGTAACTATATCGTTATTACCGACGACGGGAAAATCGTTACTATACTAAACGTTACCTTCGACGAAAACTACCTATACGTTAACGTTCGCTATATCTTTCTACCGCCGGATAATACCCTTGCCCCGACTACCCTTAAGCGCTTAGCTCCTATAGTACCCTAACTAAGCCTAAAGCGTACTAACGTTAACGAGATTTATAAGGAGGACTAGGATAACCTTTTATTAGTATATAGATATACCGTTACAAATAACCTACCTCCTTTACGTTTAATCTTCGAAGACGAGAACTCCGACGACGAGGCTAATAACCTTAAAGCTACTAATATACTAGTACTAGCGGCGCCCGTACCGCCGGTAACCTAAGACTATATTACTGTTAATATTACGTAACTTATACCTAACCCCGCTATCGTAGCTACCTATCCCGAACTTCGCCCCCGTCGCGAATATACGGCTAGACTAAAACGCTCCTAAGCCCTTATAGTAAACTAAGTCGCTAATATCCTTAACTATAAAAAGCTAGATGTAAAAAGGTTCGAGATTAAGGAAGATAGATCGCTATAACAGCTTTACGATACCGAAAAGATATATTAATAGTATTACATTAATTAAACCTTACAGGAGTAAGATTCCTTAATACGGCCGCTAAGGCGCTACTATCCTATAGGCTACATATCGCTACTAAACTATCGTTATATCGTAGTTACTATATACTCGCAGCTCTACTCCGCGTCCGTATATTAGCTCCGCCCGTAGCTCTACTCCGCGCCCGGAGGTCAGCCCCGTAAACTATAATAATTTATCCCTCCTCTAGATCGTTATCCCTAACGATAAACATATTCGTAAAAGCTTAAACTAACTCGTTTATAGTACTCCGCCTTTTCGTTACCGTATTAACGTTAAAACCGTCCTAATTAGGAATATATTACGACCTACCTTATAATCGTAGCTATAACTTTTTTTACTATACTCTATTATAAAATTTTCTTCTAATCGTAGTATAAAAATTTTCTCTAGCTATAATACCGTTTCTCGACTATCTCGCTTCCTCTTCTCCTTAACCGCGATTATACAACTATACCTTAATACCGCTCTTTACTTAATATTCTTTCTTACTATCAACCTCCTTCTTTTCGTTACTATATCGGGACTTTATTAGGACCTTCTCGCCGAAGAGATATATATAATCGTCCTAACCTATATAACTTACTTCCGTAGGGCTATTACCTATACTAAGGAGAATAATAATCTTATCGATACTATCTACGAGTTCGGTAGCGATAACTTATCGAGTCGGTACGATTATTACTAGCTAAATAATAACTTATATACTACGGTTCGTATTTTTCTTTAACGATAATAGGCTTTTTGCTAACGAAATGGTACCTAGGTAGCCGCGGGGATTAATAAAGATTAGTACGATTTACTAATCCTAAATAACCTTATTATTTAGATAACGACCCGCGATAATAGTAACGAGGACGATAGTACTTAGTTCTTTTCGCCCGAGATATACAACTTTATTTAGGCGTTAATTTAACTCTACTATATCTTCGAAAACATAAAGAAAATATACCGAAGTAGCTATAGCCTAGCTAGTCCTACTAAGACTCCGGTTATATATTATCCTTCTTTATTATCTTCTCGATACCGATTCTAACTCCTTATTATAGGCTACTCGGTATATATATATCCGGCTTAATACTACTTACTACTAGGTATAGTATAAATCCTATCCTACTTTTATTCTTAAGCTTCCCGCTATAGTTATATATTTTCCTCCCTATTTTATAATCGAATCGTTACTAACTCGATATAGGAATATCGCCGCCTTACTTATATTCGATATACTCGTACCGTTTATACTTAGGAGTATAACGGTATATTACGTCTTAAACTAGGAATAGTAGGTTTTCCTACCTAGACTATAGTAAAACGCCGTTTTATAAACGTTATAAAGGAGGTAATTATATTCGAGTTTAACTTTAAATACTATAGTTAGCCTACTTTTATAGTTACTAAAATTATCGAGGATCGCTTCTCCGATTAGTTCTTTAAGGTTCGGTTTCCGTAACTTTAAGGGGTTATATCGCCGTTACTTCTTTTACTATAAGCCGCCGATATACTTCTCGATAAGTTAAAATAATAGAATAAGGTATCCTAATACGATAATGGAAAGGGAGCGAATAGGAGATAACCTAGCGATAATTTAATAATAAATCGGTCTATAAGGATATCTAGGGATATATATTAGGGGACTTAGGTATCGAGGTAGATATAATAGTTCTTAGAATCGACGACGGTACTTCTTCGGGGTCGAATCGCTCCCCTTAAGCTCGAATAAACTCCTTTTACCGCTACTCTTCTTATAGTAATCTCTCTTAAACTTTACTAACAGCCTTAGTACGTTCTTTAGGTCTACTCTTATTACCTACTAGTTATACTCTAACGGCTATCTTATCCATTTTACTAGAAATATCTCTTTACTACCAATTCGCCGCTTATCCCTTACTTCTTCGACTTCCTATTCTTTATTATTAGCTAACTTAGGTATCGGCAGGGGCTCTTCTTCTTTATAACTATATTATAACTTTAAAAGGATAATAGGGAAAATATTATATAAACGTAAATATTAAGTAGGGAGATATAACCGATATACTAACGAACCGACTCTATCTAAAATTCTAAAGGGACTAATAAACTTAGGGTTTAACTTAGCGTAAGGCGCTTTCAGCCGAAGGTTTTTAGTCGATAGGGTAACGAGCTAGCTTTTCCTAAACTCTTACGGCTTATACTTACGATTATAATATCGCTTCTAACTCTTAATAGCGTACTCCTAATACTCGATTAACTTAGCGCGAATCTTTATTAATATATTAAACCTTTCGGTCGCGGTAAGTACTTTCTCTTCTAGCGAATCGTCCCCGACTCGCTTATAAAATAACGGAGTATATCCTATTAATACTATAAATAACGTAATTCCGGTCGTCGTATTTTTTAATAAGTTATATACGAATTATACTTTTAGTAGGAGGCTTAGCTAATTAACTTACTTATCGTCGTAGAATACTTTTAAATAGTACTCTAACGTCTAGTTTATTCGCTCCGTTTACCTATCGGTTTAGAGGTAAAATACTATCGATAATCTCCTTTTTATCTATAAGATATAGTATAAATTACTCTAAAATTAGCTAGTAAATACTAGCCCTTTATCGCTAACGATACCTTTAAGCGCTCCTCCTCTCTTATACTTAATCTTATTATAGAATAATATTACTAACTCTTAGCTTATAATTCTACTTAATACTACGAAAAAGTATCCTATCTTCGTAAACCTATCTATAATTACTAAAATCGCGTCTACTTTATTACTATTTCGCTTACAAATTAGTAGGAGTCCGGTAATGAAATCTATAGTTAACTCCTAGTATAGTCTTATAGGGATCGGTAGGGACTGTAATAAGCCGTAAAGCCGGTATCTCTTAGTTTTCCTTAACTAGTATATATAATAATCCCTATAATAGTCCTTAACGGATTTCGTAATATCGTTCTAAAAGTACTTTCTTTAAATACGTTCTAAGGTCCTTTCGGTACCGAAATAGCCTACTAATAGGTCGTTATAGTAGATATTTAGAATTTCCTACTTAATAGATTCCTTTACTAGTATAAATAACCGTCCTTTATAAAAAAGCTCGCCTCTAGTACCTAATAACTATACTATCGAAATACGATCGTTTCGTTTACTTTTTAGCTTCTTAATAATAGACTACATCTACTTATTATTCTTCTATAACTCTAAAACCAAGTCTCTTATAGGAGAACTCGGGTAGGGGTCGGAGGTATCCTCTTTTTCGGCTATAGCTTTTACTACCCGACGTAGGAGTATTTATCCTCTACTAAGCTATAGTTTAGGAACCTCTTCGCCGCCTTTTCGCTTATTAGAAGATAACGAATATACCTTAACTAATAGTTGTCTTATCTAAGCCTTCTTCTTTATAAATCTTATATATATACTTTATACCTTTACTATCTTATTCTATAGTACCGGTAACCAGTCGAGCCGCTCTTTAAGGCCTTCGTCTTAATAATCGGGTCTTCTCGAGGGGGTATCGGCGGGGTTTCGTTAACCGGGCTAGTATTTAATACAGAAGTCGTATCCGGAAAGGTATATATACTATCTTACTTACCTCCTATTTAACCTCTTTAAATCTATAAAGCCTTATAGGTTATTATAATCCGAAAAGATAACGATTTACTCGCGATTCCCTTCCAAATAGGGACGCTATTACTTAAAACATTCTACGATCGCTATTAACTCTTTATCTACTACTATATAGTTTAACGTAGCTCCTTTAAACTTAGAAGATTAAAACGTAATAGGATACTTCTTACCGTTATCTCCTTTTTATAACAAAATCGCTCCTATCGTATAATAAGAAGTATTAGTCTTAATAATAATAGGCTTTTCAGGATCGAAATACTGTAAAATAGGAGTAATAGTAAATACTTTCTTTAAAAGGTAAAAACTTATTAGCTCTTCGCCCTTTAATCGGTACCGACCCGGCTTCTTTCTATTCTTTATACCTAATAGTATTCGATATAACGGTACTATAATTATTAAGAATCCGTCGATAAACCGCCGATAGAAATTACAAAAGCCGATAAAGACTTAGATATTATAAAAGGACTTTAACTTTAGCTACTCCTCGATAGTACGAACTCGTTCCGAATCGATAGCGAGACTGTCGCGCCTAATAATATAACCGAGAAACTTAACGTTATCTTCGTAGAAGTCGTACTTCTTTAGGTTATAGTATAAGTCTACTTCCCTTAGTCGTTATATAATCTAACGAATATACTCCGTATAACTCTTACGATCTTTCGAAAAGATAAGGATATCGTCGATATATACTATATAAAAGATATCGGTAAGGCCCTTTAATATATTATTAATATAGTTTTAAAATATCGCCTCGGAATTTATTAGCCCTATAAGTATAATAAAAAACTTATACAAACTATATCGTATATAGAACGCCGTCTTTTACTCCTTACCTTTCTTAATACGGATCCTATAGTAGGTATCTTTAAGATCCAGCTTAGAGAAAACTTAATATCCGCTAACGTAATCGAGGATCTCCGAAATAAGGGGGAAAGGGTACCGATTCTTAACTATAATCTTATTAAGACTACGGTAATCTACTACTAACCTTAATATTTTATCCTTCTTTAGTACGAAAATAATAAGTACCGCTACTAAACTTTAACTCTCTCTTATCTACCCTTTCGCTAGGTTTTCGTTAATATATCCTTCTAGTACTTCTAACTTAATTTTTAATAACTAGTATAAGCTATAATAAGGGGGGTCTTTCCCGTCTATTAATTTAATTCTATAATCTAAACTTTAATAATACGCCAATATACTAGCTTTCCGTAAATCGAAAACATCTTTAAAGTTATATAACTCTTTTAGTACAATTTCTTTAGCGTTTACAGGGCTTTTCGTCTCTTCTTCGTTACCAGGTAAAGGATAATCTAGAACTTTAGGATAAGGGATTACTATATATATTCTTAGCTCTCCTCGACATAACTTTAAAAACTTTCTAGGTTTCTCTACCCGAATTAATACTATAGTAATAGCGAACTATTACTTATTTAATTTCGGAAAGAGAAGGATTACCTCCTTACTTAAGGTAGGTACTCCTAAAATTACTAATAATTCTCCTTTTTCTTCTTCTCTTTTAAGCGCCGTATAAGAAATAGTTAAATAACGTATAATACCTCGATTATTAGATAAACGTAATAAAACTTTATATATACCGAAATTTTTATAAACGGCTCCGTTAAGGTACCGAACCCGTAGTAATTTCTTAACGATTCGCTTAAAGGAGTAATATTTTGTAAATAACTAACTAATAATATTAATCTCTATATATAAATTTAAATTAACTATAATCTTTAAATTAGATAAAATTAGTATAGTATTAGAATATATACGTAAGTTAACTACTACCTTAAACTTCTTATCCTTATCGTAGCCGAATAAGGACCCTACTCGTTTCCCTAGCGATTTAGTCCCGATCCGCGAGAGGATTAGCCCCGAAAACCTCCTTATCTACCTTATCCTCGACTATTACCTTATACTTAACTACCGCCTTAAGCGGGGTTATTATTTAGATACCTAGGAGCGATATACCCTTAATTACTATAGGTATAGTAAGTAATATTACCTTTACTACTACCTCGCTCTATTCTACCTCGTCCTATCCACGGATTACGACTACGATAACCGAAAGAGGACGGATTCCCTCGCGAACTAATACCGCTTTACTACTTCTTATATATCTTAACGATATCTTTCTAGAACTTAGCTATAGTCTAAACTCTCTAAACCTATTAAACTATACTTTCGTAATTCTCTAGGCGAACATTATATTAATAAAGCTTTAAATAATCGCGAAGCTCCGGATATAATTTAACGAAGAACCGACTAGCGCGATCCTTTTCGCTTTAATAGGGAAATCGTACCTTTAAGCTCTCGAGAAAGCTATAAAACTACTACGGGGATTAGTCGATCCTTTAAGTTATAGCCTTAAGATTCTTTAATACCGTAAAATCCTTATTACTAATATCTAAGACTAGCCGTAAAGTCTATCTTTTAAAGTAATCCTAATCTTCTTTAATAAACATCTCGCCTTCGGCTCGTATTACGTCTCGATAGCTATATTAACGTATATAGATAAATAACTCTATATACTTAAGAGCGAAAAAGATTCGATTTACTAGTAAAACGAACTTACGAGGATCGCCCTTAAATACTTAATCGAGATCTTAAAGCTAGTCTTAACGACGCCGAAATATTATTCGACCTATAAACTCGACTACATTCTTAATCTTAATAACCTTATTCTTATAGTTATTATACTCTAATTCGTCGCCGTTTCGCGACCTCTTCGAATAAGAAGTTAATAATATTACGGAGGTATTTAAACCTAATTATCTCTCTAAATTTTTCTCTCTCTAGCGAACGCTATCTAATTACTTAAGTAGATTAATATACCTTTACAGATAGGTATATACCGCTTCTAGAGTAAGCTACTCCTCCGTAGGAGTAAAGGGGCGAAATAGTAGCGATTCGATAGTTTATTAAACTAAATATATTAAAGACTAAGTCCTTTTAGTCTTATTAGATACAGAAGATAGCCTAACTACCGTTAGTCCCGCCGGAGTAACTAGTTTACTCGATACAGGAGCTATCTTAGTTAATCGAAGGGAGAAGGTTTAAAAAATTGTAAAAGGGTTCGAGATTAAGGAAGATAGATCGCTACGATAGCTTTACGATACCGAAAAGATATATTAATAGTATTATATTAATTAAACCTTACAGGAGCAAGATTCCTTAATACGGCCGCTAAGGCGCTACTATCCTATAGGCTACGTATCGTTACTAAACCGTCGTTATATCGTAGTTACTATGTACTCGCAGCTCTGCTCCGCGTCCGTATATCAGCTCCGCCCGCAGCTCTGCTCCGCGCCCGGAGGTTAGCTCCGTAAACCATAACACCAGACCTCGAGGCCGTAAACTAAACCCTTCTTAACTTCGCCTTTATATCCGCCCTAGAGTCTAGTAATACTCCTAAACTAGATCTTAAAAATCTTAAAGCCGTAATACGGACCGCCGAAAGTAGCTAGTAGTAGGACGCTATCCTCGCTAAATACTAATCTCTTATCGAAAATAATACCTAGGACATCGCTATACTACCCCCCGGTATATACGTCCTATCCGGAAAATAGGTTCTGAAAGTTAAACGCGACGCCTACGGTAATATCCTTCGCTATAAAGCCCGCTAGGTAGTCCGAGGGTTCGAATAAGAAGAAGGAAAAGACTACCTCGAGACCTTCGCTAGCGTCGTTAAACCTATAAGCTATAAAGCCCTCTTCGCTATAGCCGTAGGTAACGACTGGAATATAGAGTAGATAGACGTCTAGACGGCCTTCCTTTATAGCGATATCGATACCGAAGTTTAGGTCGAAATCCCTAAAGGCTTTACTAAGAATACCTCCGGTAAGGCCTATAAACTTAATAAAGTACTCTACGGCCTTAAGTAAGCCCTACGAATCTAGTACGAAATACTTACTACCTTCCTTATTAGCTAAGGATATATATTACTCGAAGTCGAATAAGGTATCTATCGAAAAGGCGATACCTTTATCGCTATCTACGTCGATAACCTTCTTATTACCGGCCCCGACGATATAGAGATCTAAGCTATTAAGAAGGTATTAGGTAAACGCTTTAAGATATCTGACCTAGGCCCTATCTCCTACTACCTCGGTATTAATATTACTCGCGATAGAGCTAACCGAACCCTTACCCTTTACTAATCCGCCTATATCGATAAATTCCTCGAAGAACTCGGCCTTAGCGACGCCTTCCCCGTCGCTACCCCTATAGAGTGCGGTCCCCGCTGTCACGGCGTTAGCAGTTCTGGAGGAGCGGCAAAGCGCTGGGAGCAGTAATCAACTAATTCGTAGAATCGAAGGTTAGAGAGGAAAGGTCTCGAGTCGCGAGCGCGCGCGATCGAGAGCCTTAAAGGTAGATCCTGCTACCTGCCCTACCTCTCTACTATCTACTATCTACTATCTAATCTACTATCTATATCACTACGAGGTAGGGTACTACGGCCTTGTAACTACCCCCCCTAAAAAGGAAGGACTCGCCCTAAGTCCGAAAAAAAAATTTTACTCTCGGCGGGACTCGAATCCCGGTCTTACTTATTTTCCGCGTACTCGCCGGTACGATCTTCTTAACGGCGTTATGTCTCCGCGCGCTACCGGCTTATTATCGTCCTCGTAAGGAAGCTCGATCCGGTCCTCCTTAGCGGCCTTAATCTATAGGTCTAGGCGGAGGGGAGGTCTTAACTTCGTCGGGTTTACTACGTAGAAGTCGCGTAACGCGAGTAACGTCTTCTTAAATAATATAGCGTTATACTACTCGGGGTCTGGATCGTAGCCCTTTTAGTCGGCTTAGTATTAGAGTTTACCGCGGAGGAGTTAAGATATAAGGATCTTATCGATTTCCTATTACTCTTAACCGTCGCCGGCGATATCTTCGGCCTCTGGCTAATTAGCGGCCTAACCGGGGACGGGGTTATCCGGGAACTTCTTTAGTTTATCGGCGTAGAATAGGTTAAAGCCGGTCTATAAGGGGGGTATATCTAACTTAAAGGTATCCCCTTATCGTTCGGTAATAAGGTAGTATCGCCTTATTAGGGGGAAGTTTAGTTTATCGCTAAACTTATCGGTTACGGTACCGGGAGTTTTAACGATAAAGACTTTATCCCCGATATCGAAGTCGGACTCCTTACGATAGGCGTCGGCGGAGGCCTTATACCGCTACTAAGCCTTAGCGATAGTATCCCTTATATAGTCGACGAATCTCTTAAGGGTTTAGGCGATTTCCTAGGCCTTACCTCGGTTAAGGCACTTTTTCGGCGGTAGGTTACGGAGCTCCGCGGTTCTACTTTCCTAGTCGAACTATAACGATATTAGGAACCCGAACGCTACCTTATACGGGGAGAGGCCTATATTCTCGTACGGTATACTCCCTTAAACGGCGTCTATAGCTAGTATAGCTCGGGACTAGTTATTCTGGAAGTAGTTAATAAATAGCCTTAGTCGTTAGTCTAGGTACTCGTTTATAATCTTAACCTAGCCTACCGTCTAGGAGTAGCCGGGGGATGTTAGCGTTTAGTCGATCTTTAGGATCTTAGCGAGTTCCGAGGTAAATACGGCGATAAACTAGGGGCTACGGTCGTTAACGATTAACTATAGTAGACCGAAAACTCTTAGGGGTCCTTAGTAGTATATATCCGTTACGTCTTTTACTATTACTATATCCCTATATAGGATAGTTTACGAGATCTTACTTAGTCGGTTAATAATAACGAGCGTATTATTATATCCGTCCTAGTCCTTTAGTATCTTCTTAAAATCGATAACTAAGTAGCTCTAGCTACGTAAAGGTACTAAAAGTAGCTAAAGTAGGCCGTAGGTTTTACCTCTTAGGACTTTCGACGATATATAAGTTATATAATTTATTATAAACTAATCTACAAATCCTATAAGTCCTGGCTACTAGTATCTTAAGACGACTATCTTTTTTATCTTATTACGGCCTAGGTAAGCCGCTATTTTCCGACTATAGACCTCGTCTACTATCCTTATTCTTAAGAGGTTATCTTTTAGTACTATAAGCCTCCTATCTTTAAGGAGGATCCTCTCTTTTAATAATAAGAATCCGCTATCTGGATCGTCGGCCTTAAGTTTATAGTTCTCTAGTAACTCGCTTAACTAGTTCGATCTTAGTAGCTTATCGACTAAGGAGACCCCTGTACTTATATTAACGATACTTATTATTACTATAATTACCTTTACGTCGGTAACTATTACTGTCGATAGGGTAGTAGTTATCTCCTCCCCCCTGTAAGGCTTAAAGATACGGAGGGTATATTAGGCGTCTTTCCTCTCTTACTACGTTTTTAAGTCTTCGGCTTTCCTTAAGAGGGTATCTATAGCGGCGTTCTCGCTACCCGGGCGATACGTAATCGTAAAGTTATATTATACTAGGAGTTCCGCCTAGCCGGCCTATCGGAGATTAAGTAGCCTTTTCGTATTAAAGTATTCCAGGGCTTAGTAATCCGTTACGACGCTAAATAGGTTCTATAAACCTACGAGCTCTACTCGCTAGTATACTAAAGAGTATACGACGGCTATAAGCTCCTTATCGTAGATCCCGTAGTTATACTCGGCGCCCTATATAGTCTCCGAGAAGAATCTTACAGGGTACTAATCTCCGTTACTCTACTAGACGAGTACCCCGGCTATTACTCCGTCCGAGGCGTCCGTCTCTATACGCGTTAGGAGGTCGTAGTCGAAGTAGGCTAGTACGGGGGCTAAGATAAGTTTATTCTTTAATTTATCGAATACTTCTTAATAGGCCCTTATCTACGTAAAGGCTTCTCCCTTCTTCGTTAAGTTAGTTAAGGGACGGGCTACGCGCCTATACTTGCGGATAAACCGTTTATAAAAGTTATAGAAGCCTAAGAAGGCTTATACTCCCTTAAGGTTCTACGGCGTTCCCTATTCCTGTATAGCCTTAACCTTCTACGGGTCTACGGCTATACTATCGGTACTGACGATAAACCCTAGGTATTTTATCTTTTCTACGTAAAACTTATACTTCTTTAGGT
Organism: Podospora conica; assembly: GCA_030685255.1. Lineage (NCBI taxonomy): Eukaryota > Fungi > Ascomycota > Sordariomycetes > Sordariales > Podosporaceae > Podospora > Podospora conica. Next base: position 32,068 of record MU839547.1, read on the forward strand.
TAGCCTGTAAACCGGCCTCTCGGAGCCGGTCGAGGACCTTCTTAATATACTCCTCGTACTCGAGTTCGTTATCCGAGTAGATTAGAATATCGTTAATATAAGCGCTAACGAAGTCGTTAATATAGCCGAGGAGGGTATTGTTTATAAAACGTTAGAAGGTAGCTAGTCCGTTAGTTAGACCGAAGGGTATTACCTTATACTTATATACGCCGTATCTTATTTTAAATATTATTAACGTCTCGTTATCGGCCGTTATCCGGATCTTATAGAAGGCCTATCTAATATCGATTTTCGTAAAGATCTTAGCCTTCGAGATTCTAGCTAGCGTTTTATTAATAAAGGGGAGGGGATAACGGTCTTTCTTAGATATCGAGTTTAGCTTCCTATAATCTATATAGAAGCGAAGGCTACTATCGGCTTTCCTCGCGAATAGGATCGGGGCTACCTATAGTAACAAGCTGGACTTGATAAACTTCTTCTCTAGGTTCTCTATAATATACTTCTTATAGGCTTCTATCTCCTCGAGAGTTATCTTTCTTAGGGGGCTGTAACCTAGGTCTTCCGGCCTTCCTCCGTCGAGGAGATCGATCTTATAGTTATATACCCTCCTTTCCGCGAGGCTATTAAAAATTACCTTACTAAATATATCGAGGTAGTCGTAATAGTAAGTCGGTACCTCGCGTATTACTTTATCTTACAGGTTAGGGTCGTCCTCGGAAAGACCTTATATTCGGCGCTTTTCCTTTAGTATAAAGTAATCGATCTCGTTTAAGCTAGTAATAAAGACGTCTCCGGCCTTATTCGAGACGTAAAGGAATAAAATAGCGCCTAGGACTACTACGTTCGGAGGCCTATACTTATACTATCCGATAGTATCCCGTCGTAGCTTATAAGGACTATAGGTATCGCTAAGCTACTCCTTCTTAGGCTATTTTAGTCTTTTCAGGGCTTCCGCCAGTAGTAGGGGTAGTAGGGGGATGTCGTACAGAGACCTCTCTATCTTAGCTAGCCCTAGGTAGTCCCTATCTACGTATTCTCTCGGCGTTAGGATTTCTACCGTTAATACCTTTATACCCTTCGTCGTTTTTAACGCTAGAATAACCTTCTCTAGTTCCTTAATCTTAGTCCTAACGAGGTCGAGAAGCTTCGCCTCCTCCTCCGTTAGCTATAATTCTAAGAAGACGAGGAGGTACCTACTACTATCCGTTATAATCTTACATTTAGCGAGTTACTTATCGCTTATAATAATATCGTATACCGTATTAATAACGAGGAAGATCTCGTCTCTAAAGGTCTTACCTTAGATCTTTAGGGTTCCCTTTAGTACTATATCTATCGTCTCGTAGCTCTCTCCGTCGTAGCTTCCGACTTCTATACTAGGAAAATAAAGGACCGGAAGGTTTAGTTCCTTAGTAAGGCGGTCGGCGAAAGCTTTATTTACGAAGATATATCTATTTACTCCGGTATCGATTAGGGTATTATATATAATAGTAGAATTACTATTATTAACTAGGGTATTATTAAAAAGGAAGGGGGACCCTTTAAGATACTACTTTATATATTCCCTATCTATAAACTCTACGCTTACGACTTCTATTAATATCTTCCTTAGGAGGGAGACTTTATTCCCTAGGGTACTTAGTTTTCCGACTTAGTAGTTACGGCCTACTCCTTATATAAGCGATTAATTACGGCGTTAATATAGGTAGTATCGTCCTTTTATTCGCCCTTTTCGCAGTCCTTAGCGCGATACCCCTTCTCTCGGTAGAGAAAGTACTTACCCTCGGCCCGGAGCTTAATAGCCTCTTCGGCTATAGGCCTAGTAAAGCTAGACGACGTAGGCGCCGTCTTTAAGGATCTGGACTTAGTATAGCCCCTACCGCTACGGGGGTTATCGTACTTCTTCTTAGGGTTATCCTTATAAGTATCCTTAGCTTAAACCTAATTACCGACGATCTTAATAGTAAGTTTAGTAAAGTCCTCGAAGGATATAAACGGGTCGATATAGTCGCGAGTTAATACCGTTTACAGGGATCCGTAAAGATAACTATTAAACTCCTCCTTCTATAAGGCCTTATCGCGGCGGATTTCTCTAGCTAGTCGTACGAACTCGTTCTTAAAGGAGCGGATATCGTCGCCTAAGTAGAACTTAAGATTATTAAACTTCTTAAGCGAATCCTCCTTAATATTCTTATCGTAATACTTATCCTATAGATAATATAAGAGGTTAGCGGACGTCTTAATCTAATCGGGGTAAAAGCTTCGGAAATAGGGCTATAAGTTAGCGGTAGCGCGGCCTTTAAAACGACCCTCGATATAAGTTATACGGAGCCGGTCGGTCGGGAAGTAATCCGCGTTACCCTTTAACTTATTCTCGATATTCCGGTACTAGGTTTCGAAGGTAATAGTATCCTTATCCTTATCGTTATAAAAGATAAGGATATCGGCTAGCTTCGTAGTACGGGTACTTTTAACGGATACGATCGAGTACGTCGTCGAGCCTAGGGTAGCCTCGCGGCGTTATCCCTATATAGCTAGGTTCGCGGTAAGCTTACGGAGGTCCGCGATCTCTTTATCCTTATTCGTAATCTTATTTCTAATCTCTACTAGGGCGTCGAACGCCTCTTATAGAGTATTAAGGTCGGAGTCGTTATCGGAGCTTAAGCTAGAGTCTAAGCCGTTATCGGAGTTACTAGAGCTATTATCGGAGTTATCGGGGTCGCCGTCGGCGGCGGCCGTAGTTAATAAGGTACGCTTATTACGCTTCTTATTACCAATCGTATTCTTCTTTATATTAGCTTTAGCCTTATCGACTACGGTACCGAAGTATACTACCTAACCGTCGAGGTAGTCGTAGGAGATAGCTAACTTCCGGCTAACGTTACTTAATTCGTCGACTTACTCGAGGGCGACTAAGAGTATTATCGAACGGGTATATAGCTCGTCGAAGATAACGTATATCTTATCGTCGTCGTCGAAGGACTTCGCGAAGGTATCGTACTTAAAAAGCTTATCCTAGTCTAAGTACTCCTTACCTTTATCGGTTAGTAGCTTAAAAGGGAACGAGTTACCGTCCCTTTTAACGTAATAAGTAGCGAAGTCGGCGACTCGTTACTAAAGGTTATCGATTAGGGTGCCGTAGTCGACTATATACTAAAGCTTATCTATCTAAGCGTTACGCTACTTCTTATAGTTCTCGAGGGTATATACCTTAAGGGGGTTAATCTAATCGTCGTCGTCGTCGGCGCCTAGGGTATAGGTACCGTTATTATCGTTCGGTCCTCTAAGGGCCGGGCCTAAGATAAAGCGGCGGCGTAATAAGGAAGTCTTATTATTAACGGCCTTCGGTATTAATAGGATATCGGCGGGGTCGAAGTAGACCGTCTTCTTAGGCTAGGGGCCCTGGTTATCGATAGAGCGAGCTATAGCGATTAGTTCGCTTATCGGTCAGGGAAGGTTCGTATCGTCTTAGCCTTATAGGGTTAGTAGGGGAGGGGGCGTCGCGCTTAGCGGCGCGAGAATTAATTCGGTTAGTAAGATATTATTACCTTCTTAGGCAGGGTTTATCGAACCTTCGATTATTACGGCGTTAGTAGTTCTAGAGGAGCGGTAAAGCGCTGGGAGTAGTAATTAACTAATTCGTAGAATCGAAGGTTAGAGAGGAAAGGTCTCGAGTCGCGAGCGTGCGCGATCGAGAGCCTTAAAGGCAGATCCTACTACCTGCCCTACCTCTTTACTATCTGCTATCTACTATCTAGTCTGCTATCTATATTACTACGAGGTAGGGTGCTATGGCCTCGTAACTCCCGCCTTATTAAAGCTAAAAAATCCTACGAAGCGCCTAAGAAGCTAAGGGTATAGTACGCTAAAGCTATCGGTAACCTAATATAGCTAATAGTCGGTATAAGACCCGATATCGCTTACGTAGTTAAAGTCTATAGTAGATATACAGCTAACCCGACCTATATTTACGAAAAAGCCGTTATATACGTTCTAAGATACGTTAAAGGTACTAAGTATCTTAAACTTATCTTTAAGGGACCGCTTAGGATACTTACCGGCTTTACCGACTCTAACTAGGCCGGTAGCCTCGACGACCGTAAATTAACTAGCGGCTACGTATTTAATATCGGTAGCGTAGCCCTTAGCTAGAGATTAAAGAAATAAGACATCGTTATACTTTCTAGCTACGAAGCCGAACTCGTAGTATAAACCTTTACTACCTAGGAAGTAATCTTCCTCCGGCGCCTCGTTAAAGAGCTAGGCCTTTAAGACGACGACGAGCCAACCCTTATTAAGGCCGATAACTAGGGCGTTATCGCCCTTAGTATTAATCCTAAGTTTTATAATCGTACTCGCTATATCGATCTTCGATACTTCTTCTATAGAGAGTGCGCCGAGGCTAGCGAAGTAGTCTTTACCTATATTCCTACTTATAATATAGTCGCCGACGGCCTTACTAAGGCTCTTCCTACTCCCGCCTTTATAACCTTTAGGGCCTTTCTTAGGGTTATAGACGAATAGGCGTACCTCCGCCTCTCTATCTAGAGGGAGTACTAAACCCCCGTCGCCCCTTATAAACCTCCTAGCGTAGATATAGGTATACGCGCGTAGAATCCGTCCGAGGGTCTGGAATCCGCTTCGCCTTTCTTTACTTTGTACGTAAGAATTTAAAAATCGACTTACGGTTACTTAACTCCCTCCCCTCGATCGCGCCCTCTAGTTAGGAGTTCCTAGCTAACGTTATCGCTACTACAGCTACCGAGTTATTATAATAAAATATAGGGCGGCTCTATAACTAGGGGGAGCTTATAGAAAAACCTCTTACGGTTACCTACGGCCTTTACATCTTCCTTCTCTAATAAGCTAATAACCGGTACTACTAACTTTCTTTCTTTACCGTTATACTCCTCGCTCTCTCCTTTATCTAGTAAATAACCTTTTATTAACTTTTAACGGTTCCGAAGTAAGATAGGTAACTCGTTATCTACCCTACCTTTATTCCTACTACCTAGTAACCCCGAGATACTCGCTAACGAACTATCCGAGATACTACACGCCCTATAATAATAACTAAACGCTTTATACGTATACCTATAGCCTATCTCCTTTAAGAACTTATACGATAAAATTAAGTAAAAGAATATACTACTCGACGACGACTAGTAATACCGCGTAACGATTCGTTAGTTCTAATACGCTCGTAAGGATAAGAGATACGCCTAGATCGGGTTCTTTAGTACCCCTATATCTAACGACGTTAAAGATACTACCTAGAAGGACGACCCGTAGTACTACTATATAGTATATATTCTAGAAGACCTAGTCTATAGTAAATATCTCGTCTTCTAGGACTACGACCTAAAGACTATTATACTAGCTAGTAAAATTACTAATACTCTTACAGGCCTTTAACGCTTACTTTAGTAGTACGCTAGGTACCGATACTAGACTAGAGTCTAGTATAGTACCTTTAAGGGGTAGTCGAGATAAGGCCGGTATCTTCTCTTCTCCTTTTAAAAGATCCAAAGCTAGGTAGCTCTCGGCGATATACCCTTCCAAGGGCCGTTAAATCTACGTATTAAATACTGTATCGAGCTAACAAAGGTATAAAGTCCCTCTCGCCCTTCCTACTACTACCTTTTCCCTATAAGGGTTTTTACTAGCGTAGGAGGCCTCGGCGTTTTCTCGTAGTACGACCTAATACCTAATTTTTCCCTATAGGGGTTTTTCCAAGGCAGTTAGGCGTATTACTTACTTCATATATAACTAAACCTTTACTATCCAGTAGTTTAAGGGGGAGTGTTAAAGCTATATGTGGCTTAGGTGGCTCCGCTACCTGTGGATCAACCCACTGTATATAGGCAGAGGTGGCCCTGCCACCTCTCTCTTCCTCTCTTTATCTAATTTAACACCTTTCATGCTGCCTATACCTGAAGATCACGTCAATACTATTGTCCAACGACTGATCGACGCCGGGATGATTATCATCGGCAAGACTAATATAACGGTATCCGCCTACCTCCAAAATCCAAGCACGCCCGTTAATCCGCTGACTTCGCCTAGGAATTTGCCGGCATGAAATCCCCTACCGTTATGCCCGGTTGGTCCCCCGTGGGCGGCCAGACTCTCTCGCCCTACGTCGGCCCCATCGAAGACGGTGAGACGCTCCTGGGACATTCCGCCCCGGGAGGCTCCTCGACCGGCTCCGCCGTCGCCGTTGCTTCCGGCCTCGCCCCTGTCGCCCTCGGCACCGAGATTATCGGATCCATCATCACCCCGGCGTCGCGCGCGGGACTGTACGCTCTCAAGCCTACGGTTGGGGCGGTGCAGGGGACGGAGAGGGGTATGTACACGCTGACCAAGTTCTTTGATAGTCCTGGGGGGATGGCAAAGGGTGTGGGTGATCTAAGGGGTGTGATGGGCATTTTGATGCCGGATAGGGGGTTTGAGCTTGGCCATGGGAGGGAAGGGTGGGAGGGACTAGATATTGGGTTTTTGGATCCCGGGGTGTGGAAGATGGGGGAGGGGATGTGTCGGGACAAGGGGGGAGCGGCCGAGGACATGGTGAGTTGCATTTCCGAGTCACTTGGGTGATGTTCATCGTGGATGATGTTGGGGAGGAGTGGTAGGCTGACGTAGACGCACAGAGGCAGGCGTATGAAGGTGCTGTGGAGAGGATCAGGGCACAAGGAGGGACCGTCAAGTATCCCGTCCAAGTATTGCAAATCTTGGGGCATTGGCGGTGGACGGAGGGGATGCAATCATGCCGATTGCTTGTAAGTCAACCTTCCAGTCCGAGTTGCTGACCAAAACACGGACCTTCACTGATGAAAAAGTCTGGGACTTTAAACACATCTGCATCCCAAAGTTTCTCGCTGGCTTCGACGAAGCCCCAGTCAAGGATCTCGGAGACATAGTCAGATTCAACGAAGAACACAAGGAAGAGTGGCTTCCTCCTCGTCAGCCTCCCCGGGCCCAAGAAAGACGTTGTCCCGAGAACCCTGTTGACACTGTTTCAGCATATATGGGCCAAGAAGACCTCGAGAAGGCTCTTGCCAACGATGACTCCGAGGAGCACATCGCGACGTTAAAGACCGCTTTGCGGGACAAGGCCCAGGCAATCATCGATGAAGCGCTCGGCAGGGCGGGTGTCATCCTCGTCGCCGCGCTGGCGGATTCTCCTTTGTGCATTCATGCCGCTGCTGCAGGTATCAACCCCAACGAAGCCGTCAATTCTAACATTCCTAACAGCGCTCTCAGGATACCCCATCGCGACTGTGCCCCTGGGCCAGCTTCGATACAACGACCGCCCATTTGGCCTCTGCATCATCGCCAGGGAGAATGACGAAGAGACTTTGCTGCGCTTCATGGACATTTACGAGTCCAGAGTTGCATCGGCGCGGCCAGTGCCTTCATTTCGGGGGAATTGATATCATCACGTCCTTGATTCTACTTTTCCAGACTGTGACACTGAAGGGTCGTGATGATGAGGTCAGCCAAGTCCTGGGAGATAGTGGATAGCATGCGATCCCGGACCGTCGATCGGAGCGCGGGAGGGGGTGGGGGGGAGGGGACCGGCACAGAGCCGAGTCAGGCATTGAATTTAAGCTCGCTTGCGTCACGCATTCTCTGCTTGGGGGCTGGAGACGGGTTTCAACCATTTCTCCAGTCGGACGCCGCTCGAAACAAAACCCAGTCGCATTTCGCAGACAGGAATCACGAACATACAGGCGCCTGACCCGGAACGACGTGCCACATCACACAGCAGTGACAGCAAGCTCAGCAACCTCCCGAACACCTTAAAGCCCAACCACCATCAACCAATATACCATCGCAATGCTTGCCAGACGAGAAGTCATCGCCGGCCAAGTGGAGCCGCAGGTCGAGCAAGATGCCAAGATGTCTCCTCCGCAAAAGACAGGACACGGCCAGGAAAAGCATGGGCATGGACATCACAGTTGGAAAGGCGACGCCAGGCTTACCTCGGAGGACGATGTGATTCAGCTTGTAAAGGAGAGAGAAGCAGCTAAGGAAAGGAGGAAGGGGGAAGACGATGAAGCGGGCGTGGAGGGTGAAAATTCGAGCATAGAGTCGAAGTGAAGACTGAAATGGGACCTTTTAAAGTTCCATAAAACGATGGGATGCCTTGTCATTGAGTCACTGCCCGGCAGGTCTTTTGCTGCCCCAGAGTCCCTGTGCCTCCTCGCTCCTCGGGCCTGAGATACATGTACTCCTTTTCAAAACACTTTCGCCACGGCGCCATCTACCGTAGATTTTCGAGAAAGTGCATTTTGTCGCAATCTCAATTTTGCCCCACAATCAAGCAAGGCTATCCAATCACATCCGGTGGCGGCGCACAGGGCTTCTGAAATGACAGGGAGGAATGGCACACCTTCGTTTCTGACCACTAGCGGAGGTTGAGGCTTCTCCTCATCCACGTGGAAGCCTGGCCTTCTTTCAGCCTTGGGGAAGAATTTCGCTGCCAAAAAAAAGGTGTGCCATTGCTCGCAAGCCACTAGCCTCCTCGGCGCTGTAGAGCCCTGTAGGCCTACTGAACTATAGGCTCTGACTGGCCAGAATCGGGGCAAAATGAGATTGCGACAAAATGCACTTTCTCGAAAATCTACGGTACTTTCTAAGCGCTCCACCGCTGAGAATCATCCGTGCCGCCATATTGGAATCCACCCTCACCCGCCCTCCCCTCCCCGCCCTCCACATCCGACTCCCTTTCCTCCCCTCCATCTCTCTCCGTCAACAAAGGCCTCGAACCCTCCCCTCCTACATGTACCCCCCCCTCCCGTCCCCCAAACAACTTGACCGCCAACCTCCCCCAGAAGCTCTCCACCCAACCCCCTCCAGGCCCTCTCCTCCCCATGACCCAACTTAAAACTTGCAACCCCCCTACTGCAAGAACCACTGCCCAATCCCACCCCGCACTGTCCTGCATCGCCCTCTGCCACGGCTCGCGACACGCTACCGTCCGCCCAAAACGCGCAACACAGTCCGCCGCCCCCGGACCGCCTCCTCCCGGGGCGCCATGAGGAAACGGCCACACCATGTCCTTGACCGTCCTGAACCCACAGCAGCTCAACGCATCCTGTACCTTCCTAATGGATTCGGCATCGTGGGCAGTCCAGAACCCCTTCCAGCGCGTCTCGAGGAGGCAATCCCGCGCCGGGGAAGGGAGGGTGTCTGAGGCGAGCAGCGTAGCGAGGACGGTGGTAAGGATGAGCTGGAGGGCTTGGAGGAGGGTGGGGAGGAGTTTCTGGGCCGTGGAGGCGTTTTTGGCGCGGGAGAGGGCCAGAAGGGAGGGGTGGTAGAGGGCGTTGAGGGCGGCGAGGAGGGGGAGGAGGATGCTGAGGGCTGTAAGGAGGGGGGAGAGGGGGAGGGAGAGGGAGAGGGATTTTTGATGTTCGTAGCTAAGGGGTGTTGTTAGAATTGAGATCCCGAGGAGCGGGGAGGAGACGGGCTGGACGGACATTGCGACGCCTGCTAAAGCGAGGATAAGCTGTAGGTGGTTAGAAGGGATTGGTATAGGGAAGTTTGGCGGGAAACATACCAAGGGGTAAAGGGCGATGATCCAGGACGACATGGTTGGGTGTTAGCGCGGCTGCGACAAATGGCACCTATCCTTGTAGCTACGAGTTGAAAAGAGAACGAAGGAAAGAGCCGTGAAATACCCCGCCAGGACCATCACAGTTTATATACAGGCTGGCTAAACGACAGGCAGGTTTTGCATTATGCACTTATGCAGGGAGGCCTACTGCAGCCTGCAGCCTGCATCCCCGAGTTTTAATATTTTTCGTAAGAAAACTCTATCCAGTGAACCTTGGAGGTACTAGGCGTATAGTTGTAAGAGTTGGAAGGCAGGTAGTACTAACGAGGGGGTTTGTTCAAACGTAGGATTAGGCTCTACATTGGCATCCCACATTGCCCGCTATGTCTAAATTATCCGGGCGGCCCTGCCTCCGGCTATATTTATCCAGTACCGCAACTCTAGCAGTTTAACAGCCCTCGCTCTCACTACTGCCGTTGCTTTGTCAGAGATTACTCAAGCCGGTGATTGGCTGGGACTGTTGCGCAGGTGGTGCGGTTCCATCGGTTCCATCCTCGAGACCGGCGATCAGATGTCGACCACGACCCCTCTCCACTCGGTCACAAATCCGACCCCTCTCGGGCAATGGTCGAGTTGACACCGAGGTTAACATCGGGGCCAACTTCAACCAAACACCATCACTCTGTTGCCGACATGGCCGACGCCGACACCATCAAGACCGACCTCCTCATTGTGGGCGCTGGGCCAGCGGGCGCCTCGCTGGCCTGCTTTCTCGCCGCCCATGGTATGCAGCCCCCGGGTGAAATGACGCATTGATGGGAGCTGACTCTCGCAAGGACGGACGGGCATCATCATCGCCGCCGCGCCGGGCACGGCCGACACACCGCGAGCTCACATCACCAACATGGCTGGCCTTGGTAAGATGGACACAGTCGCCCGCCACGCTCGGAGCTGACACTCGGACTGCCAGAGTGCCTGCGAGACATTGATCTCGAGCAAGAGTGCCTCAAGGTCGCGACACCCAGCTACAACATGGAGCACACCAGGTGGTGTCACAGCATGGTGGGCGAGGAGTACGCCCGCGTGTACTCGTGGGGACACCATCCCGAGCACAAGGTGCCGCCAATGATCTCCTGAAAATACCAGCCGACTAACCAGGACACCAAGGGCGCCTATGAGACGGCCAGTCCATGCCAGCATGTGGATCTCCCGCAGACACTCCTGGAGCCGATCCTGACGAGGAGGGCCATCAACCGCGGCTGGACGATCCGCTTCAACACAAAGTTTCTCCGTTTGACTCGCCCCTCATCCGATGTTGTCATCGCCGAGGTCCACGACACTGTCCTCGACAAGGTGTATCGCATCCAGTCCCGCTTCCTCTTTGGCTGCGATGGTGCGCGAAGCCAAGTCGTGCGCGAGTTGGGACTCCCGCTCGATAGGAAGCCCGGGCAGGGTCTGGCCCTCAATGTCCTCGTCCGCGCCGACCTGTCGCATGTAATGGGCACTCGAACCGGGAACCTGCATTGGATCGTGAGACCAGACGAGGAGGACACGCCAGTCTGGGGATGGGGACTGGTCGCTCGAATGGTTCGGCCATGGGACGAGTGGATGTTCATCTTCCTCCCGGCGCCCTGGGCAACTGATCTGAAAGCCGAGGACATGAGCGGGACCGACGAGGAGTACGTCGCGAGAGTGAAGGACATGATTGGCGACCCGAACATCAATGTCGAGTTGTTGCATGTCGGCAAGTGGTGGATCAACGAGATTGTCGCTGAGCGGTACTCGGATGGAAACGTGTGAGTGTTGGGCGTCCTTCCACCGGAGACCTGGACCCTCGTGCTCAGCTGACGATGCAACAGGTTCTGCTTCGGCGACGCGACTCACCGACACCCTCCCTTCAACGGCCTGGGCTCCAACACCTGCATCCAGGACGCTTTCAACCTGGCCTGGAAGATTGACCTCGTCATGTCAGGCAAGGCCGGTCCCAAGCTCCTCGATTCCTTCAACGCTGAGCGACAGCCCGTTGGCGTTGATGTCATCACCCGCGCCAACCAGGGGCTGCGCGACCACTTCCCATGGCAGACTCTGGTCGGCATGACGGAGCGCGACACGGAGAAACGCCGCGCTATCTGGGCTGAGATGGACCAGGCCGGGGAGGCAGGTCGTCTCCGGCGCCAGGCCTTCCAGGCGGCCATCGAGAACACCGAGACCGAGTTCCACGGCCTTGGCATCGAGATGAACCAGCGGTACACCTCGGACGCCGTGTTCCAGGCCGACCAGGGCCCCGCGCCGCCGCCGCCCGACGACACTGTCCGCACCCACCAGGTCACGACGTATCCCGGTCGGAGACTGCCGCACGCATGGCTCAACTCGCGCTCGCCTGGAAAGCGTCTGTCGACAATTGATCTCGCGGGACACGGGCGGTTCTGCTTGCTAACGGGGCCGGGCGGGGGGGGGTGGCGGGATGCGGCAAAGACGGTTGGCAACAGGCTGGGTGTCGAGATTGCGACGCACTCGATCGGGTGGAAGCAGGACTATGAGGACGTCTACTTTGACTGGGCGCGACGGCGCGAGGTCGAGGAGCACGGGTGCGTGTTGGTGCGGCCAGATCGGTTTGTCGCGTGGCGGTCCAAGGCCATGGTGGACGCGCCGGTGGAGAGATTGGAGGAGGTGATGAGGAGCATTCTGGCGCTGTGATGGTTGGTGCCAGGGGTTTCGGATCCAAAGAATATCAATTTGATGATGTTTTGGATACAAGTTGTGGTCAAGAAGAGAAGAGTGATGAGTCGCCTCGTGGGTTGAAGTGGTTTGTTGACTTTTTGACTGACATCACCACCCAGTTTCTCAAGTTTCTCCTCCATCATCTCGGCAACGCGGCTCATCAGAGACACCGGCGACATCGGACATTTGCGACGGCTGGCGATCTCGATCCAATCTTGGCCGCTGGCCATTTAGCTGGCAGAGGTGAAACCGTCCCGCAGGCGCCCACGGCGCCCTGCATTCCCGTCGACACCGTCGTCACGCTTGACTGGAATGATGCCGATATTTTTGCGTGTCACGACAATGCCGGGGCTGGACGCAGGCCTGACCGCTGGAATACCGCCCAATTATAGGGGGCAAAACCGGCTCAGATGACCTGGAGCCGGCGCCCAATGAGCGTCTTCAGCACCGGTTTCAGACGGCTCGGCAGACGTCGATGCAAAATGACGTCGTTGATCTTCCCCCACAAAGACACATGAGTGGCTCAACAGTGGCTGGAGGTGTGGGACCGTGTGGTGGTGCCGTCGTCGACGTCACAACTCATCGCGGCCAGCAGCAGCCACGACAGCACGGGGATCCGCATCGAACGTTTCGTGGGCAGCCACAACCATGGAATGGGGAGGCGTTGCGCTGCCCGTGTCACGGCAGGGGCACCATTGGGTTCCCTTTCCCATGCCGTCAGCGGCGGTCGCTGCCAGAGGTCACCAGGCTTGGGAGCTTTGGGTGTCGCTGCCCGGGGACTAGCCATGGCATGGGGAACTGCATGGAAGCTGTCATTGGCATCGCACGGGCGGGTTCCTTGGTCGCTGCCCGTTGGGCATTGTGCTATAAATCCTCGCGCGTCCTTGTCGCCCACTCCCGTCCGTCCTCCTGCTTCCACCATCCAGTCTCCCTCGGAATCGTGACAACGCGCCCTTCCCAGCAATTTCAGTCCAACATCAACAAACAACATCAACACCCACACAACATTCAAGATGGCGTTCGGAACCACCCGTGACAGGACGGCTACCCATACCCGCCACAGGATGTCGCCCATCCTCATGGCGACCAGCCTCCTCATCTGGGTCTCGTCCGTCATCGTCATGGGCATCACGGCCTGGATCGTCAGCCAGAACAATGGCACCGCCGCCAACCGCGTCATCTACATCCTGGTCATTGTACGTGCTCTCACCCCCTGTTTCCCATCTTCAGAGTCCTGACACGATACCAGTCCGTCCTGACAACTGCCCTCTTCCTCGCATCCTTCTTCCTCACCGGTCGCACTGGCTTCTTCCTTCTCTTCAACCTCATCTTCTCGTACCTCTGGCTCGTCGCTGTCGTCTTCACCGCCGAGGGCTGGAGCAACAGCGGGAACAAGTACCTGTTGACAGTCGAGGCCTTCAGCTTCATTGCCTTGTGAGTATTCTCGACCCACACACGACAGGACGGTGACTGACAAGTGATGTACAGCTTCCTCCTTCTCTTCAACGTCCTCTACGACTGGCACATTGGCTACCGCGGTCGCCGGACTGGTGCTGTTGTCTAAGGAGAATTCCCTGGGCAAAGCGACAGAGACAACGAGGGTGGAACGGGCGAGCTGGATGCGAGCGTGGGAATGATACCAATGATACCTCGAAGGAATTGGCTTTGCGTGCAGTTCATGTTAGGGGGCAGAGGCGATGCGGGAGCGGAGCGTGCCGGCGTCGGTGTTGGTGATTACCCTACATATAATCAGTGTTTAAAATTAACACCTAATGCGAATCGGGATGTGTGCATACAGATGCCATCTCAGTCTCTGGCTCCCATCCGTGCATTTCGTGAATTGGCACCGACTGGCCTGCAGTCTCTGAGATTGATTCAAAAAGAGAACATTCTGGTCACCCACCCCGCACCACAACTCGTCCCTTTCCTCCTCCACTCGCCCACTAGGTATGAACACCATCGGCCCACCCGCCGTCAGCGATGAGGATACATGGGTTCTCCGACTCATAAGCACAGCCGGCAAGCGCCTCTTCTGGAGGCTTAACGGGCCGCTCGAGCACGCCATCACCGTCTCGCCCTCGGAATACTATGACCCAGAGGCCGTCATGGAGCCCTACTTCTGCCCCGCCCCCCCAGGCGCCGACACCGCGCCCAGCTGGCACGCTGTATCGCAAGAGTCCCTCCTGAACCCCCCAGCATCGTCCATCAACGTCCGCATCAGTTGCATCGACGACTGGGAGCTGTTATGGGTCGATCTGCACCGCGACTGCTACGACGCCGTCGTCGCCGGCTCGATCTGGAGAATTCTCGGCCCGCGCCCTGGCGACAAAACCCTCGACGCGCCCATGTACGTATTGCGATGCTGCGGCCAGGACCGACCCTGGTCTCAGGACGTACAGCTCGACGTCGTCGCCGGCGCCGGCGCCTTCGTTACTATCTATAAGTACGTCTCGGCCGTGCACCCGTGGTTAATAGGCATGCGCAACACTCTCTTGGATGCCCTGGGCAAGCTGGATGGTAAGCCGCCGTGGCCGACCGAGACTAATCTCGCCGTATTATACCCGGGGCCGGGCCGGTTAAGTATTAGTCGTAAGGAGAGGTGGGATTCGCGGCACTAGAGACCGCCTACTGCCCGTAGGGCTATCTATAGTGCCGCTAAGTATATAGAATACTAATATAAGGTTATAAAGAGGGTAAAGGCGAGGAATACGGCTAGGCTACGGTCGCGGTAGAAGGTATTACGGTACCTATATTACATGCTATAATGCTATCTATCTTAAATACTAGGTCGCCCCCTACTTTTCGCGCTAAAAGTACTTAGCGTATACCTCTTTTTTTAAGCCTTTTTTTAAGCCTTCTAGACCCTATAAAACCTCCGACCTTTATATAAATATAAGAGTATAAGAAAAAAAGAAGGAAGGTTTAAATTTCTCTCGACGAGGCGTGTCTTCTATGTATTTACAATCCATTACCCTATTCGTATATAGAAATTTGTCGTGTTTTAAAGGCCTTTATTAGGCTTCTACTTCCTCTAGCTAGCTCTATCGTAGCCAGACATACGCCCTAGCACGTACCGTAGCACGTGCCGCCCCCCGGGGCCCTATATATAGGTATCTGCCCTGCGGGCAGCCTTCGATAGCTCTTTTTCCCCTATATAACTACATTTCTACTACCTTAGCCCCTAGATCCTACTACCTTTACCTTATTCCCCTTAGGCGTAGTTAGGGCCTTGTACGGCTGCATTATTACGAAGTCGATTTATTACGACAGTTATAAGCCCGGCGCTCCTTAATCTACGCAACTAGTTATCGTCGCGGAATCGGCTCCCCTTCTTTCCTAGTCGCTTTTCGACAATCGCGTTAGCAGTCGACCCTCGGGGTTGCTAGCGAGAGAGGATACGTCTCTCGTCTCTCGCGCGCCGAGATCGCGATTAGTCCCCGCCCCGCCTAGCCCTCCTGCGACGAGGGGTAGGTTAGTGCGTAGGGAAGTCTAATCGACTGGACGGAAAGGATTCTTCCGATAGTCTTAGCCTTAGCGCCCCCTTCGTCTCGGGGGTAGAAGGCCGCCCCCTCTCTTAGCCTTGCCGCCCCCCTTATCTCGGGGGTGGAAGGCCGCCCTTAGCCTTGCCGTCCCCTTTATCTCGGGGGTGGAAGGTCTACGCCTTAGCCTTACCGCCTCCCTTATCTCGGGGAAGAAGGCCTTTGGCTTCGGCTCCTCGCCGGAGCCGCCCTCCTTTAACCGGGTGGTTAATGGGTCTTAGGCCTATAGTACGGGTATCCCCGAAGGTATAATCTCCGCCGGAGGGGAGAGGGTTTAAGTTCGGCCCTCCTAGGCCCCTGTTAGGGTAATTCCTTTGGAATTCCTTAACCTTCTGGCTGCTGTACTTAGTAATGTTGTAATTATTATTCTCTGGAAGAGAGGCTACGCCGAAGGCGTATACAGGTATACGGCTATTTACAGTGCCAGGGCAGACCCTAGAGTAGGTACGTACTCTACGTACCTACAGCTATATTTAGTATATTTACCGTAACATCTGCCGGGGGAGGAAGCGCGAAAGCGACGTCCCCGTCGTAACCCTATCCAGAGAGGTAAGGAGAGCTATAGATCTAAACAGTCTAAGGAAAATAATAAGGCTAAGGGCTAGAGGGTAAGAAGTACTAGAGGGTAAGAAGTACTAGAGGGTAAGAAGTACTAAAGGGTAAGAAGTACTAGAGGGTAAGAAGTACTAGAGGGCAAGAAGTACTAAAGTAAAGCTAGGAAGTACTACAGGGTAGAGCTACGAAGAGAGGATATATAAGTAAGAAAATAAGTAAATAAGGAAGTAGAAATACTAAGTCTATTAAGATAAATACGTACGTTATCTATCCCTAAGATCTACGGAGGTCGGCTAACGTAAGAAGGAAAATAACTAATATAATAGACTAGCGGTCGGTTAACGCGAATAAAAGATAGAAACTAACTAGTATAATAAACTCCTTATAGGAGGAGATTAACGCTAACGAGGAAAGGATCTACGGTACGAGAGTCCTTTTATAGTAATTAGCTATAGTAGCCGTCGTCGTCGTAGCCGTCGTCGTATCCTCCGTCGTCTATACCGTCGTTAGAGCCGAAGCTATTACTATAGCTATCCTAATACCCTTAGTTATAATAAGCGTCGTTACGCCTATTAGTATACCTATAATCGTAAGCGTTAAAGGGGGTAGGGTTAAAGGGCCTAGCGTTAGGGGGGGTAGCGTAATAGTTTACGTCGTAGCTATCTAGGTCGATAGTATAGTACTTAGGCGTGCCGTAGGGGTCCGCGCCGTAAGGGTCCGCGTTATAAAGGTCCTCTTTAGGGGCGTTAAGGTTATCTTAGTCGTTTTAGTTATTATAGTAGGCGACTAGAACGCTAACGCCGTAAGCGAGGGCGTATAGGGCGGCGGCGCCGTATATACGGACGTAACTATCGTTACTAAAGCTAAAGCTCCGCCGGGGTCGGTATTACGGGGCCGACTAAGAACTAGGTAAATAAACTTAATATTATACGAAGAGAGGAAGAGTAAGAACTCTATACCTCTCGCTAGATCTAAGTTCTATACGGTAAGGGCGATATATTATATAACTACTATAAGTTCGCTATCGGTTTAGTACCGTAATAGTACCCCCGCCTTTAAAATAATAATTAACCTTAACTACTACCGATGTTATTCTAAACTAAAATAAAACCGATAGGCGTCGTACCTGTTTATCGTCCTTTTCCCGTCCTAAGCTCCTTCCCCCTATATATTCGCTTATTAATTACGGATTAATATTAAACCTTTATCGGTCTAAGCTCGTACCCGTATTCCTTTTACCTTAGGTATAAAAGGAGGGAAACCCTTCTTTAAAAAGAAAAATCTCGTTTTCCTCCGTTAAACTTCCTTTTTTAATACCTCGATATCCTTCCTTTCCTATAACTTTATTACCTTCTTACTCTTATTTCGTTTTTAATTCGTTATTATATTAACTTTCGTCTCGATAATTAGTTAATTAACTTACCTTATTTACTATTATAAGTTTAATTCTAACGCTTAATCGTTTATATTTAACCTTTTAACTAAATAACCCTTAGTTATAAATAATTACGTTTATAATCGCTTTATAATTAACCGTTCGTATATTAAATATATTAAAGGTAAGAAGACTTATAATTAAGTATATTTCCGTTATCGGTTTACTATTTATTCGTTTATTAACCGTTATTTTAACTTGTCGGGGTTATAAAAGGTAATTACTTTAACTTTTATTAACTTTTAACCTAAAGCTTTAAAGTTACTTAGGAGACTAATATAAATAGCTATAATATTTATCCGATAATAAAACGCGTTCGAATTATTACTAGATAATAAGCGATATTTATAGTTTTTATAAAAGCTAACGCCGAGTATTTTTATCGTAACGGGCTTACTAAAGCTTAAAAAGATAATAAGTTTACTTAGGAATTTCTCGCGATACTTATTACGGCCCGTACTAATACCGTTATTAATTCGTTACCAGTTCGCCTTAATTTTATTACTTCCGTTCGTATCCAGGCCCTTATTAGTTAAAAGTTACGCTTATACCCGTCCGATATTAGCTTCGTTATTTAAAGTATAGTTAAGTTCTTATTCTTTTAGGATATACGTAAAACGGTAATAGTTATAAAGGGAAACGGTAACGAAATACGTTAAGTTTTAAGGACTTACCTTATAACCGACGCTTTCTAAGCCGATAAGGCTAACTTAAACCTTTAAGTCGTTATCCTAGTCGCCTATTACTATTAGTTTATTATCGGTTTATTAGTTTAAGATAATAGAAATTTAAGTCCTATAAATAGCTATATATATATATCGCTTATAGTATTATATCTCCTAATACTAAGAAATCCCTTTAAACCTTATTACTTACTCCTTATACTTTCGCGTAATAACTTCCTTTCCCTTTATTACAAGCTCTAGAGCTCGTAACATTCCTGGCCCTATAGGCGATACTACGAGTTATATCTTCCAATATAACATCGCTCTTCCTTTTAGTTATATAGCGTAGTTATTAGGTATCCAGCTCCCGTTATAGTATATTATATTATAACGGCTACGTATTTATTCCTCCCCCGAGCCTCGTTTTTCAATTAGGCAGTTATCCTCTATAGAGCACCTGAGAGTGTCCCTTCTGTGGCGACAGTCCAGATAACGTAATTAAAATCCTTATCCCTCGTCCTCGTCGATCCTCGGTCTCGCCTTTGTTGTCTCGTCCTCGGAATGTGTAGTTGGAAAAGATCGGGGAGGGTCTTTTCGGAGGAGGACCTAGAGGGTAGGGTAGTGTTACGGGCTCTAGAGCTCGTAATATTCCTAGCCCTATAGGCGATACTACGAGTTATATCTTCTAATATAATATCGCTCTTCCTTTTAGTTATATAGCGTAGTTATTAGGTATCTAGCTCCCGTTATAGTACTATTACGGCGTAAGGGTAGCGTATTATAAGGGTTAGGTTGGATAACTATTATTCGATAAGGGGTTAAAAGTCTAGGGCGCGAGGGCCGCGAGAGGTAAGCTCTCGAGGCGTAGGCTAACTCCCGACTACGTAACCTAGCGTTACCTAACCTAGGTTATATAACTATATAACTATAGATACTATAACTAAGGAGTAGGTAAAGCCTGTAATACTTACCTCCCCTCCTCGGTAATTACGCCTTTACGCGGATACTTATAAGTAGTAGTTAAAGGCGTAATTAAGCCCCGTCTTCCTTTCTTAAGCGTACGGAGCGCCGTAGTATAGGCGGGGGCGTAGGCGGGCGCGCGGAGGAACTCGTCTCCGGCGTAGCGGAAGTACTCGTATTAGTAATCTTCTTTTTCTTTAGCTATATAGGGGGCTTTCCTTTTCCTAGGTTCGCTTCGTAAAACTCCTATAAGTTGTCGTCGTAGCCCTTTAATCGCTAGCTAGTTATTATATTAGTTAATCGTAACCCGTTTATTTAATAAGGTAGTTTTATCGGCCGTTATCGGCTTAGCTATAATCGAGGATCCTCTCGAAGGTATACTATTATTCTTTATAGAGTTCGTCGGTCCGTACTATTTAACGGCCTTAGTTTACGCGGACTTATTATTTTACTACGTTTTAGCCGGGGATTTTACCTAGTACTTATTAACGGATAAGCTATATATAGAAGGTATTATTAACCTTTATATTAACGGGGAGTTATAGTTAAACTATATATAAGAAGGCCTTAGTAATCTTAAATAGGCTTTCTTACTTAAAGGTAAGTTTCTCTAAGGGACGGCCGGTAAAGATATTTCTTATATTAAGTATTACTTATTTACTAGCCTTATACTTTAAGGCGTTAGTTTACTTAATATTAACGTTACGCTTATATTAGTCCTAGGCTTAACGTAAAAGGGTACTAACTTAGTTTAATACGTTCTAGAAATAGTAAGCGATCTTTATTACCTTAAAGAACTTCTAACGTTAGTAAACGGAATAGTCGGGGGGATAAGGGGTTACCGGCTTTACGCCGATCCGAAGATCGAATTTATAGTTAACGTAAAAGAGGTTTACTTTTATAGTCTCGGAGATAATATTATTACCGGCGAATTCGGCGAGGGGGAGTTAATCGGCCTAGTTATCCTAGGATTATAAGATATAGGAACGGAGATACTTCTTTAACTCGGCGTTAATCCTTTTAGTTTAGCTATTAGTTTACGGGTAAAATACCGACGAGGGGTAAAGGGTAATACTAAGGCGCGTTAATAGGGTATACTAGAATATTAAGACGAACTAGTTACTTTAGTCAGAGATAATAGTCTCCGGGTAGCCGTAAAAGTTATAAACTTATTATAAAAAGGTATTTATTAGTTCTTTCGCTTTTAAGGTCTTAGTAATAATAAAGTACTATATCTTAGTTAATTTATCGACGACTACGGTAACGTATTAGTAAGTATAGCCCCGCCTAGTATAGGGTAATAAGGGGGTAATATAGTCGACGGAGATATCCCGTTATAAGGAAAGGGGTAAGGGGAGAGGTTTAAGGAATCTAACGGGCTTAGATCGAGAGAGCTTCGTCTTAACGTAAATAAGGTATTCCTTATAAAACTCCCTTACGGAGGTTACGAAGCCCGGCTACTAATACCGGCGGTTTATTAAGTTTAACGTCTTAGTTCGGCCGGGGTAACTAATAGGCGTAGATATATATATCCTATAAATTAATTATAGCTATAGGTCGTAGTCCTTAAGGTTTATAATTAAGTAGTCCTTATAATAGGCCTAGCCTTATACTAGTTTATACTTATTAAAAGGTATCCGGAAAAGGTCTTTAAAGGGCATTAGCTATCCTTTATTATTCTCGAAGTCTTTTAAGGTTATTATAACTTCGTTAAATAAGGTAAACTTCTCGTAACTATCGGCGATAAGGTCGTCGATATACTTTAAGGTATTTAGGGCGTAAAGCTAAAGGTTTATCTTTATAACGAAAGGGTACTTATTACCGATATTAACGGCCGCGAGGACGAGGCTTATATAATCTTTATATATATTAGGGTCGAACTTAGAAAGGGTTATTAAAGGCCGGTTATAAGTATAAAAACGGTCGTTAGTCTTATCGATCGGTATATCCTCTAGCTTCCTATTAAGGGCGTCTAGTATAGTAGTTAGTATACCGGGGCGGTACCGGATCCGGAAGTTAAATCTCGAAAGGAAGTCCGACTACCTTATATAATATAGGGTAAGTTATTTAATTATTACGAAGGTTTATAAGTTTTTATAGTTTATAATAATATTAAAGGTATTATAGGTTTTTTTAAGCTTTAGGCGTTACTCCTTAAGTACTTTAATAATAATTAGGAACTCCTTATTATAAATATTATAATTATATTCCTATATTAAGTATTTAATAAAGAAGTAAGCGACTAGGTAAGGCTTCCTATTATCTCTAACTTAAAGAAGGATACCGCTAGTACTTTAATTAAAGGCGTCGACCTTTACTACTATTTAATAATTTTAATCGAATACTTAAAAAGTAAAGGTTATAGAAAACGTTATTTTAAGGGACTCGAAAAAGCTTTAGTATTCGTTAATCTATTATTAGAGGCAGTCCTTTTTAATTAGTTTATAAAGGTACTTAGTTAAGCCGGATAAGCTATAAATAAATCGTCGATAAAAGTTAGTAAAGCCTAGGAAACGTTATAGCTACCGCCTTATTATATAAGGGTATATCTAGTTAGGATTTAAGAAATCTTAAGGAATATTAGGTTTTAATAACCGGATTAGCTAGAATTTTTTTTTAATATAACGGTCGCGAAAAATAATAAAGTATAAGTTTTACGGACCGGATTAGCTAGAATTTTTTTTTAACGTAACGGTCGTAAAAAATAATAAAGTATAAGTTTTACGGACTAGATTAGCTAGAATATTTTTTTAACGTAGTAGTTACGAAAAATAATAAAGTATAAGTTTTACGGACCGGATTAACTAGAATAATATTTTAATATAACGGTTATAGAAATATAATAAAGTATAAGTATAAGTTCTATTACTTAAATAAGTTAAAAAGATTTTTATAAACCCCCTTTAGCTTTTCCTATTATTATTATAATATAATATATTTTCTTTATTAAATTTTTTTTTTTTTTTTAGTTACTATAGTAATAATCTAACCCTTATCTTTTTTTTTATATAAAACTATTTTTCTTTTATATCGTAGCCTTATACCCTTCTTCTCCTTTTTTCTTTTTTTCTCTTTTAACTATTTCCCTTACTAGGGACTAAACTACTCCCGGAAGTATTCTTTATTAGAAAGCCGAAGGGTATTACTCTTCCTATCCTATTAAGATTTATAGTATAGGATATATTTTACTGTAAGTTCTTCTATCTTTAATTTATTCTACCTCTTTAATAAAATCCTCTAGGAAGTATAATTATAATTACTATTTCTTAATTCTAAGTATTATAATATATACCTTATCTTATTCTATATATATTTTTATTTTATTTCGTTTTTTTAACTAATATAAAATTTTTTTTAAAGTTAAAGGGTAATTACCCTTCTTCTATATAAGGGTTAGGGTTAGAACCTTAAAAGCCGAAGGGTAAATACTTTTCCCCTTCTTTTATAATTTACTTTTTAAGTTTTTCTATAAGTTACTTTAGCTTTACTACTTTTACTTATTTAATATTATCTTTTTAAAATATATATATAACTAATATTCTTAATTCTAAGGGTTATTACCTTATTTTATATATTATATAAGGGTATATCTAGTTAGGATTTAAGAAATCTTAAGGAATGTTAGGTTTTAATAACCGGATTAGCTAGAATTTTTTTTTAATATAACGGTCGCGAAAAATAATAAAGTATAAGTTTTACGGACCGGATTAGTTAGAATTCTTTTTTAACATAGCGGTCGTAAAAAATAATAAAGTATAAGTTTTATAAACCGGATTAGCTAAAATATTTTTTTAATATAACGGTCGTGAAAAATAATAAAGTATAAGTTTTACAAACTAAATTAACTAGAATAATATTTTAATATAACGGTTACGGAAATATAATAAAGTATAAGTATAAGTTCTACTACCTAAATAAGTTAAGAAGATTTTTATAAACCCCCTTTAACTCTTCCTATTATTATTATAATATAATATATTTTCTTTATTATACTATTTTTTTTTTAATTACTATAGTAATAATTTAACCCTTATCTTTTTTTTTATATAAAACTATTTTTCTTTTATATCGTAGCTCTATACCCTTCTTCTCCTCTTTTCTTTTTTTCTCTTCTAACTATTTCCCCTATTAGGGACTAAACCGCCCCCGGAAGTATTCTTTACTAGAAAGCCGAAGGGTATTACCCTTCCTATCCCGTTAAGATCTATAGTATAGGATATATTTTTCCGTAAGTTCTTCTATCTTTAATTTATTCTACCTCCTTAATAAAATCCTCTAGGAAGTATAACTATAATTACTATTCCCTAATTTTAAGTATTACGATATATACCTTATCCTATTCTGTATGTACCTTTATTTTATTTCGTTTTTTTAACTAATATAAAATTTCTTTTAAAGTTAAAGGGTAATTACCCTTCTCTTATATAAGGGTTAGGGTTAGAACCTTAGAAGCCGAAGGGTAAATACCCTTCCCCTCCTCTTATAATCTACTTTCTAAGTTTTTCCGTAAGTTACTTTAGCTTTACTACTTTTACCTATCTAATATTATCTCTTTAAAGTATATATATAATTAGTATTCCTAATTCCAGGGGTTACTACCCTATTCTATATATACTACCTATTATTATTTTTACTTTTTAAATTAATAATAGATTCCTTTTAGAGCTAAAGGGTAATTACCCTTCCTATATATAAAGGTTAAGGTCGGACCCTTAGAAGCTAAAGGGTAAATACCCTTCGGATATTAAAGGGTTAGGGGTCGGAACCTTAGAAGCCTAAGGGTAAATACCCTTTCTATATCCTAGCGGATTACTTTAACCCTTAAGATCTTCGTTACTAGTAAGTAATATAAAGTCCTTTTAATATTACTTCTTACTAATTAAATTTTTAAAATACAGAGAACTTCCTTATTCCTCTTTATTATTATAGCTTCGAGACTATAGACTTAAATCTTAGACGGCTTTAATAATATAGATATAAAGTTCGCCGAAGATATATTTAACTTAGACGACGCCGATAAGGATAACGACCGTTAAAGCCTATAAGGCGGTATTAACTTAGACGACGCCGAGTTAGTAGGCGCTTAGGAGAACTATATATAAGACGATATATTCGCCCGGGTTTAAAGTAAGTTAGGATAAGACGAAATTATATTATCTATATATATACCGCTATATTTTAACGAGGACCTTATCTAATAGCTTAAGATAGAACCCGATTATACTAAGAGGATTATACGGCGGGTTGTTATTATCCTTTATCGGGGTATTATTCCCTATAGTAATTCCGCCTACGCTAGCGAAATCGATTATCGGAATCTCTACGATACCTACTACCCGATTAACGATATATTCGAACTATCTTCCAGCCCTTAAGATATATTATAGTCTAAGTAGGTAAAGGCTATTAGTTTAAACCGTAATCGATCGGCTTCCTTCGAATCCTCGGAAACCTAGGGGAAACGAAAGAACCTACCCCTTACCGATTATTTTCGGACCGTCTTTACTAGTACTTTAAATTTACCCTAAGATCCGGAAATTTACCTTTATCTTAGTAACGACCGGGAGTATATAATAAAACTTATTTCCTAGGATATCGACTCTTCGATAATAATTTTCCCCGACCTCTTTTAGATTCGCGGTATACTTTAATACCTCGTAACCCCCGCGCGGACTAAGTATCTTAAAAAGACGGTTTATATTACAGCTAAGGTTAACGTTATAAGTAATAACTACCTTACTAAAGGGTATAAACTCGAGGATATTAAGCTTTACCGGCTTCCCTACTATAAGTTTGGTTAAGGTAATAGTAAAAATATTTATATCGTCTTTCTTTATATATACCGGACTCCGATAATTATAGTCCCGAAGTTAACTAATATATAATACGCTATTCTGTTCGATAAGGTTATCCTTCCCTTCCTAAAAACCTTAGGCGATTCTATTATATACTATCTTCCTATTTTATTCGATATAGTATTTACTAGCTTTAATACTTATAAGTAATAATCTACTAACGATAAGGAACCTTAGTACTCCCTATCTTATATCGATATCTCTTTAACGAATCTTTTACTCTTCTAGGAGTAGATAGAGATAAGACTAGCTTTAATTACTAACCCGAATAACCTGTTTTAGTAATTTAACGACTACTTTTTCTTCTATAACTAGGTAGGCTACAAACTTTAATTTCGGACCGACTAAGCGCCTTCGTTTACTTTATAGTAGTACTTCGATACGTTAACTAACGATATATATTACTTTTAATCCGACGAAGTCCCCGAAAGAACTTAAGGGTAGTAAGAACTATAACAATACCTTAATATCGTTACTAAGATTCTCCCTAATAGGACTAAAGAAGGAGGACATATACTACTCCCTCGCCGTTACTGCTAGTATAATACCCTTTAGTTTCTTATTAACTACGACTCCTATAAGTCTCTCGGGATCCTAAAGCTAGGCGAACTAAAACCTATAAATCCTCCGAGAAAGGTTAAAACGGCTTAGGAATAGCTATTATATAACCTCCGGGATATAGCCTCGGTTATATACGAACCTCCTTTATTATCTCTACTTTGGAAATATAGTATCCGTTATATCTAGAGTTACTCGGTTATTAAAGAGTTATTTAGGAGAACTAGGAAAATCCTATTTAACCGGGCTAGGCTTAACTATATCGTTTACCTAGAACGTTAGTAGTATACTATCGCTATAATAGTAAAGTATACTAAGCTTTCGCGGGAGGGGGTCTTCTCTTTATTCGAGAACGACGTTAAGTATCTCTAGTCGATATTACGATAAGATCTTAATAACTTTAGTTACTATATTAAGCTTCGTATTAGTACCGAGCTTATTTTACTTATCTAAGTAGTAGATACGGAGTATTATAAAGGTCTTTACCTATTAAATAATATAAACTTTACTAAGGTTTCTAAGGGAGAGGATAAGGTTAATCCCGATATTCCTTATTAGTAAAAGTTAAAAGTATTTTACCTTAGTATATTCGATATTACTAACCCCGCTTAATAAGTATAACCTTACAAAGAGTTTTTATACTATAAATATTTCGCTATTTCTAGTACTTTTTTCGTCCGATTCCTTAAAGGGAATATCGATAAATATATTAAAGCCTTAAACGCTATATAGTATTATTATAGGACCGTAGATCCTGTCGCTCGGGTACTATAAAGAACCGCTAATCTATTCTATCTCCTTCTACTCTTTCTACGCTACTTTATCTCGATACTTAACCCCCGCCGATCCTACCTACTTTTAAATCGCCTTAGTCGAGATACTAATACTTAGGGTAAAGGAGAGGAACCTAGAATCTAGAAATATCCTAGAATAGGTATAGCGAAAATTCTTTTAGAAACCGGCTTTACCTTTTAGCTAGATATTATAGATTAAGAGAAATTTACTATTAAGAAGGAGTTTAATAGTATACTTACGATCCCCGACTATACCTTCCGGACGAACCGGTATCGAGTCCTCTATTAAGTAACTATTAGCTAGTAGTTAAATAAGTTCCTTACGTTTTTAAAGGATTATTAGAAGTTTAATACGCTTTAGAAGGAATTTATCCTTAAGGGGATTATAAACTTTCTCCTACGAAGCTTACACTACGATATATTAATAAAGCTCTTTACGGATCCGAGGGAATTTACGGAAGCGTATAAGGCTACTATCGTCGATAGAACTATATCCTTTACCTTCTAAAGCCTTTCCGCTACTATTAAGGAGTACGTTAATAGGATAAAGACGCGCCTCGTTTGTACCTTTAGTACTAGGAAATCGAAGATATTTAAGCCTAGTATTATTACCTACCTACGGTAGTTATAACTTTCCCCGATATACCCTTACTTTAATACGGAGTAGGTAACGAATAAGGCGATAAGGTAGAATTAAATTTAAAGACTCTCCTACTTCGTCGACTATTAGTTAGTATACGCCGCGCTTTTCTAGATCGATAATAATACCTTTAATAAACCGAATTTATTCGGGCTCTTATATTACCGGATATTAAAGTAGTATAACGCGATACCTTTACTAACGAACGGAACTCTAATCTTAATATACGAAGGTATACGGAATATTATTACCTAACGTTATAACCCGAAGCGCGAGTTCTAACTAACTAGTTACTTTTTATAAGATAATACCTTTAGGGTTACCCTACTTATATTAGCCCCTCCCGATAATATACCGCTAAAGCTAAGGCCTTAATATATAAGGATAATTTATAGCTACGAGGAGTTCGAAGCCTACCTTTATACGGACGACTTAGTTACCTTTATAACTTCTTTTAGCCGGACAAACTAGATAGCCGAATACCCTAATAAACGGTTTAAAGGCTCCCGGTAATAACCCGTTCCCTTTAAAGCTAAGATAAAAGCTCCTATCGTTAAACTTCTTTTCGACGCCGATAATACCTTAAAGCTTATTATAAAAGTAATTAAACCCACCTATAACCTTAAAGCTATAAATATATAAACCGAATCCTAGTAGGGTATATATAGTATTAACTAATTAATAATAAAGATAAATTAATATAGTTATCTAGTTTAAGATTCCTTTACTTCTTATATATTATATTCTCTCCTAGTCTATATTATTTTTATTTTTCCTTACTTCCTTTCTATTATTCCGAGAAAAGAAAACTAAGCCTAAGGGTATTTACCCTTTAGTTATAAAAAAAATTCCTATATATCGAGAATATTATATCTTATCTTCCCTAACTAGTTACTTTCGATCTAATATTATATTATTTATAAAGTAGTAAGAGAAAGCTAAAATTTAAATACCCTTTTACTCTCGGAAAGGCTTAAGGGTAAATACCCTTTAGATATCGAGAAAGTATAATAGTAAGTATCCTATAAGTTTCGGGAGAGCCGAAAAATAAATACTTTATAACTCGAGAGAAAGCTTAAGGGTAAATACCCTTTCTATATAGAAAAAGTATAATAGTAAGTACTTTATAGGTTTCGGGATAGCTAAAAAAAAAATACCCTTTAGGTCTTAGGAAAGCCTAAGGGTAAATACCCTTTAGCTCTTTAAGTTAAGATTATCTTACCTTATCTTATCGTATAACTTAAGTATTTAACCTTAATATAAAAACCCTATTATTATAACTTAATTAAAGTATTAAGGGTACCTTACCTATATTAATCCTAATTATTCGTATATAATTTAATTTCCCTTTTCTAAACCCTTTTATCTACTTTACCTAAAGTATTTATTAAAATCGCCCCTTTACAGCTAGTTACTACTACGCTATAACTATAACTATTTATTACTTAGCGGAAAACTTTCTATTTAATAAAGATATTAAGTCGCTTCGCCAGGATACGAACTTAATATCTTATTTTCTCCCGACTATCGTTAAATAAGCTACCGTAAAAGCGATTCGCGGGCGCCGACCCTTTAAAAAACCCCCCTTACTCTTAATCTCGACTATCGTTAAATAAGTTACTATAAAAGTAACTCGTAGGCGCTAACCTTCCGGAGAACCCCCCTTACTCTTAATCTCGACTACGCCTTAGAACCCTTAATCTCTAGGAACCTATATCCTTACCCTCGAGCTAAGCGTAAGACTAGCTACCCTTAAAGGACCTTAAAGACCCTCCGGTTCGTATATTTAGAGAACGAGTCCTATTTTTCCAGCCGTTCTTTAAGGAACTTAAGGCTTATATACGGGATAAAACGCTCGTTTAAGATAAGAAAAGATATTTTATTATTAAAACGGTTTATAGTTTTATAAGGGGACTAGATATCGAATCTACTATATTTACGATAATCGTTAAGGCGTTTTACTATCTTACGACTAAGTTTACTAACGATCCCTTAACCTTTATTACCCTAGGAATTAGAGAGATTTTAGGACCTCCTTTAGCTAATATTAAGCTAACTTAAATAATATCTTTATAACCGTTATAGTTTAGAACGAATCTTCTCGGGGTAAATTCTAGTACTAGTTTAGTATAAAGGATGTAACTAGCCTAGTATATCTCGTCTACGCCTTTCGATAAAGATCCTACTATACTACTCGATCTTATATAGCTAAAGTAGTACTCGAAGCTATAGTAAGGAGATCGGGATAAGATTAAAGAGCTAACGGGGGTTATATATATTTTAAGTAATACTCCTAAGTCTTCTCGACTAAGGCGGAAAGGCTAACCTACCTTTAACGAAGTTTATAAACTTCTCTATAGTTAGCCTTTTTTATAAATTATATTAAATTATACTAGTAGTTCTAGTACTACTAAAGTCTTATAATAACTTATTATTAAGCTCCGGGCCTAGTCGGCTTCCCCTACTTAAAACTTCTCTAATACCGATATCGTTATCCTCGGAAGGTTATTTCTTTTCGATATCTTTAGTAAGGCCGGATAAGATTAAGTTCTCTAACTAGTAAAAGCTATTAACTATAAGGCTAAGGCCGTATTTTTAAGCTAATCTCGGGTAAAGAAGTTTATAGTAAGGCTTAATTTTAAAATATAGCTAAAGCTCGCTATATTAGTTTAGAATTTTAGGGACGTATAGCTATTAGAGAATAACCTCCGACTTAGTATCGGGAGCCTTCGATTATTTAATATATCGAAGAAGGTTAAGCTAATTTAGGAGTAGGACCGCCTTACTTATCTACTAAGAGATAAAGAAACGGCGTTATCTAACTTTATTAGGAAGAAAGGCTTTAAAGTAAAGAAGTACGGGGGTTTCTCTAGTCTCCTTAATTTATATATATCGACGAGGTTAGGACTTTCTTATTCTAAAAAGAAGAAGAGGAAGGGTTTGTAAAAGGGAGGCGGTAAGGAGAAAAGGGGCGGGGAGGAGGAGGGGGGTAGGGAGGATATAAGTCTAGAACGGGGGAGGGATCCTAACGGAAAGGGGAAAAAGGTTAATAAAACGCGAGTATAAAAGAAGGTAACGAAGCTTAAATTACTCCGGAGCTTAGCGGATTAACTTTACCGTTAAAGGCTAATAGTAATCCTCGTCGAAGCCTTTAGTCCCGGTATCTACCCTTTCTTACCCGATCCGGAAAAATTATTTACGTAATACTTTAAAGGCCTATCGTTAAATAAGCCGCTAAAGAAGGATAAGAAGTTAGAGATTATAGTCGGGATACTACGTATTTATTACCCGACTATTTAAGAAGTTTATAACTATTACGACTAGACTTTCGTCTAACCTCTCTTAGCTGGAATATAATTAGTCTATCCTCTCTTATACGAGGCTTACGATAAAGGGTATATATCTAACTAGCCTATAAGACACTCGTAACTAGGGAAGGAAACCGATAAAAGGTTAAAAGACGATAAAGGTAATAACGGACGTAGCGACGATATAGTTTATATAAGGGACGATAACGAGGATAATTACTAATTCGATAGTAACTAGTTTAAGGAGGGAGTAATACTTAGGAGTATAGCGTTAGGTATATTCGTACTTTTATATTTAGTATTTCTATTATTATTCTAGATAGGATAGTATAACTATAATATATTTATTACTCTTTCGCTATAAATTTATATATATATAAAAAACTAAAGGGTAATTACCCTTAAGCTATAAAACTTAAATCTATTAATAAGGCTTTATATTAAGCGAGTTCTCGGATATAATTTACTCTACGGGATCTGTAATATTAGAACTTTTAACCTTCCTTAAACCTAATTATCTTTCTAACATTTAAAGGGATTTTATTCGAGTTATTATAAAGTTATCTATATTATAGTAAACCGGTTAGTATTAACTCGTACAAGGACCTTTATACTACCCTTTAGTAGATAGATTAATAAATAGACGTAGGAGAAGGTTATATTTCTACTATACTAAATAGAAGTTCCTAGTCTCTAGTCCTTAAGCTAAAGGGTAAATGCCCTTCCGATTCGCTATATCGACTACCTCCTCGTACTTATAAGGAAATAGTAATAAAGGTCTACTAAAGGAGTACTTTTAACCCCGCTTTTATATTCCCCTTACTCGCCCTTTACCTTTCCTTTAGCTCTAGTAGCCTTCTTAGTAACTTTAACTATTAAGGTAGTCTTCTTTAAAGGAGTCGAATCTATTTACTCCTTCTCGGTTAGGGAATAAGTACACTTTATACCGGTACCCTCCTTATAAAGGAAGTTAAACGAGGGAGGAGCGACCTTACTAGCCTAACTTACTAGGGGTAAATTAGTTTATAGGCTAAGGAGTATTATATTATAATAGGTATTATATACCTTTCTTAGTATTAATCCGGGGATACTTTATAGGCTTTATAGCTATAAACCTATCCGTAGATATAGCCTCCGGCGACGAAGAAAGTTCGGTATCGGTACCCTTTTTAGCCTCCGAATCGGATTCGTATTTATCGGGCTAGGGTAGAGCGAACTTTACCTCCTCGTCTATAGCTATTATATATTAAAGTACCGACTAGGAAATTAGAAGTTAATATATACTATTATTTAAAAGCTCCTTTAGTATATATAGCTCGACGCCGGAGACGAAGAGAAAATTCGCTAAGTAATAGAAGTTACGGAAAAGAACTTCTATCTCGGCGTAGTCGCCGATATCCGATATTATAAGGATTAAGTAGTCGGATTAAAGGGTTTTATTAATAGGGGATTATCGACGTATTCTAGGTAGAATTTACTACGAGGGGGTATAGTAGATATAAGGATTAAGGGCAGGGTTAGGAGGATTTTTTTTAAAGGTTTTTACTAATATAAAGAATTCTTTTTCGAATATATAGCTAGGGAAAAGAGTTTATTACCTAATTCCTAACTTTACTTTTTACTTATAATAAATCTATATTACAAATATTATCTCCCCTATTTAAAAGTCTACCTTAAATACGACTTAAATCGACGTCGGATCCTTTTTATTAATCTAAGATCTATCCCTAAAATAGTAACCCGCTTCGTATAGATAGTTAAGAATTATATATCCTTTAGTAAATTAACGATTATCGCCTCGGCGGACTCCTAGAGCCCGTTTATAGCCTCCCTTTACTACCGGAGCTTCCTTCCTTCCCCGGTTATTTTACTAGCGATTTCTCGAACCTTTATAAAGTATTTTAGTATTATAAAAAAAAAGGATAGTATTTTAAAATCCCTACTAGCCTAGTAAAATTAGTTTTGTAAATTAAGAGGTTATATCCTTTCTAGAGCTTTTAAATCTCCTATAATACGAGATTAGTCCTTCTACGCTTCCTAGGCTTCCTGGAAATATTCGTAACGGGAGCTTTACGAGGACCCTTTCTAGTAAATATCTTACGCGTAACCTACTTCGTACGTACTATAGTAAGGGAGAGAGTAAAACGATATATCGGTAGTAGGGAAAAGCGCCTATATATATTAATAGGGCTTTATTAGTACTATTATTAGGTATAGGGAAAAAGGGAAATAGGTTAAGGAGGTTGGAAAATTTAAGTAATAGGAAAAAGGAATTATATTATATAACGTTAGCGCTATTATACGTAATACCGTAAAATTATTAGCCCGTATATAGCTTTATAATATAGGATAGTAATTTCCCCTCCTTTATATTTAAGTTTAAAGCTAAGTATAGTATAATTTAAAAAGAGGGGAAGGTTTACTACCCCTAAAACTTATTTCTTTATCTTCTTATACGGGCTCTCGACTCCTTTTATACTATCGATCCCGAGTAAGCGAAAACTATTAAATATAGGTAATTTAAAGTCTTTATCTAGCTCGCCCGTTATATATACCCCTTATAGATCCTTGTTATTATAGCTACCCTCCGTTTACTTACTAGCCTCCTTCTACTTACTAGCCTCCTTTTACTTACTAGCCTCCCCCTATTCCTCTTTATTATAGTTTATATCGTTATTATCGACGATAAACCTATCGTCGGACTACTCGTTAAATAAGTCTCTAGGAATACTAGCCTAACGCTTATATATTATAGTAGTAACCTTATCGATATTGTTAAATTTAATAGTAAACGGTTCCTAGTCGAAAACTATACCGATTATTAGTATCTTAGTAAAGTTATAAGGGGGACGGTAAACCTTAGTATACTAACGAGAACGCGTCGCGAATTTTTAGACTATTCTTTTTAGCCTCGGTTATAACTACTATAAAGCTTTCGACTAACGTTTCGTTTTACTTCTTCGCTCTCTTAGACTTTTTATCTTTTAATAGCCTTAGCGGTAAAGGTATCCTAGTAGCTAGCGCTAGACGTCTAGCTACTAGAAGTACGATCGTAGAAGTATATTAAAAGGAAGAGGAAGTATATTAATATAATTACGTATAGATATTAGTTTTA
This sequence comes from Podospora conica, assembly GCA_030685255.1. NCBI lineage: Eukaryota > Fungi > Ascomycota > Sordariomycetes > Sordariales > Podosporaceae > Podospora > Podospora conica. The sequence continues at coordinate 65,772 of MU839547.1, forward strand.
TAGATCTACCTAAAGGCTACGTACTATTAACTCTATTTTAAAGCTTTAACCTACTACGTTAACTTAACGGTAATATACTTAAAGAGCTAAAGGGTAATTACCCTTCCCCTCGGTACGAAAACCCTATAATTTCCTTAACTTTACTCCTTAATACCTATAACTACTAATTATAAACGGCCTGTAAAGACCGTTACCTTACCTTACATTTTCTTAATAGCCCTACCTCTTCGCGTACCGGTAGAAAGATTACCCGGGTAGGGGAATTATTTATCCTTCCTACCTTCCTTTTAATTTATATACCTCTCTACCTTCTCTCGGTCTTATTTACTAAACTTTACTAAATACTCTACTACTCTTCCTCCTATTAACTTAGAGTAAAAAGAAAACCCTACGATTTATACTAAGTACGCTAGGCCTCTTCGTTACTACCTCGCCGCCTAATACGGTTATAATACTTATCGCTAATAACTAAGAGTATAAGTAGTTCTTATACGACTTCTATACTTCCGTTAAACGCCTTATACTAGGTACGGAACTTACTTAGGAATAAGCGATAATAGTTATCCTCGACGGTAAATCTTTTTAACCCGTTTCTAACTTTTACTTTAATATTAATTTATCTAGTATATAGTTAAGATAGGAAAGAACCCGGGCTAGATTTAAGTAGAGAGGTAACTACCGACAAGAAACAAAGGCCTAAGCGTAAGAATAAAGATAACTAAGGTTATTTTTTTAGGGGTAGATAGGGTATAAAATCTATAGTATTATTAAGGTACTTAAAATAATTACCTTATACTCGAGAAGCGCCTACTTTTACTAGGAATTAGGCGTATATACCTCTAGCTCGCCTATATCGGTTACTAAGTTTGTAATTACCTTTACTCGATACGTACCTACTCCCGTTAGGTATAACCCTTTTTATAATAAAGAGAATATTCCGGCGTTAGCGAAGATAGATACGACTTTAAATACGACTCTAGATACTACTCTAGATAGCGTAAAAGACGCGATTTTAGGGGTTTTGTAATTCTACCGGCGGCTCCCCGTCGTCGAGTTCTATACGCTCCTACTACGAGTAGTTCTATCTAATAGGGGGTAAGCCTAGTCTACTATCTAGTACCCCTAGCCCTCGTGCTAAGCCCGTGCCTCTACCCCTTATACCCTTTACGCCTCCGCCTCGCTAGCTAGGGGGAGTATTTACGTTATACCTACCGTACCGTATACCGCGATTAAACGGTTCGTAGGCGGTATAGTAAGACGGCGCGCGAGTAGGCGGAATAAAGGTAATCGCTATATCGCGTAGTAATAGTAGAATCGCTATAAGGCGAGATAGAGGTTAAAAATTACTATACGGAGTAGTAATTACGTTATAGTAATATTTTACTATAGTATAGGCGCTATAGTAGAATTCCGGAAATAAGGTAAGATAAGGCAGATAAGGTAAACCGAACGGCATTTACCCTTTCGCTCGCCTATATATAATTAGCCCGTGCTCGATATAGGCCTACTTTTACTAGGAAAAGGGTATATATACCTCTAGCATACCTATACTAGTTACTAAGTTTGTAATTAGCCTATACTCGATATACCCTTACTCCTATTAATTATAACCTTACTAAGGACTTACTATATATTACCTTTATTTCTTTTCCCCCGATAACTTTATCTTCTTACTCTCTCCCCTAAAACGCCTTTCGTTATCTAGATTACTACTCTCGATTAACGGCCCTACCCCCCTTAGTTATACGTCTATTAATACCCGTTAAACGGTATACTTTTATTTTCCGATTAAGCTAAAGGGTATTTACCTTTTCGCTTCTATTTACTCGATCTAGACTACTACTCTCGATTTACTTCACTACCCTTCCTAGCTAGACGTCCATTAGTACCTACTAAACAGTATACTACTATTTCCGATTAAGCCGAAGGGTATTTACCGTTCGGCTCCTATTTACTCGATAAAGCGTCGATACCTACTACGTTAAACCTATCCTACCCTATATAACTATTTACAGTCTACTTATTAAACGTTACTACTATATCTTCCTTTAAGTAACCCGTATTCGAGGTAGATAAAGTTATTAAGCTAGTATTATAAAAGGTATATTTCTATTCTATACGAGTCTAATATTCCTAGTCTAGGCTAATAATATTATAATTTAATAAAGTATTTTAACGCTTTTTTAACGACTAAGTACCGGTAAAGCGCTAGGCTTAATTCCTCCGGCTTACTATACTTTCTATTAAGCGGTACTTACACTCGATCCCGACTAAGTAGGCTTATCCTAAATAACCGAAGGAGCCTTTACTAAATACCTACGGCTACTAAGCTAAAAAGTAAACTTCCTAACGCCGTATTTTTAGTCGAAGTAAAAGTAACGAGGACTTAGAAACCGACGAGTACTAAGAAAGTAACGAGGAGCGGGCCTATCCTTAATAAGCGAGGAAGGCTTTACTAACTAGCTACGACTAACGCCGTAAAAAGGAGATTTCCCCCCCTCCTAGTAGCGATTAGGATTCCTTTTATAGCGAGGACTTATAGAACGACGAAGAGGCTGCCGAACTTAATAATAACAACGAATCCTGTTACGATAAGGACTCGTAAAATATTAAAAAGGCTACCCGACTTAATAACGACGATAAATCCTCCTATAACGAAGACTTATAGAACGACGAAAAGGCTACTAAACTTAATAACGACGACGAATCCTACTACGACGAGGACTTATAAAACGTCGAAGAAACTACCTAACTTAATAACGACGACGAATCCTCTTATAACAAGGTCTTATAGAATATCGAAGAAGCTACCGAACCTAATAACGTCGACGAATCCTCCTACGATAGGGACCCGTAAAACGTCGAAGAGGTTACCCGACTTACTATTAATAACGACGACGAATTTAGTTAAGACGATACCGTAGAAATTAACGAAGAGGATAGCTAATATATTATCGATAACGACGACGAATTTAAGTAAGACGATACCTCGGAGATTAATAAAAAGGTTACCTAACTCGCTATTAGTAACGACGAGTAGTCTCCCGATAACGAGGACTTATAAAACGGTAAGGAGGTTCCTTAACCCGTTATTAGTAACGATAGGTAGTCTCCTTACGATAATCCTTTAAAAATCGATAACAGGGTTAGCGATACTATACCGGTTAATACTTAATACCCTTTATAAAGCGATAAGGGTCTTAAGAACGACGTAAACTCGTTTATTCGTTAAACGGACGGCGAAAGTTAAATATTTAGTTATCCCGAGTAAGGGATCCTCCCCCCCTTCGTCTTACTACCTATATAAGGACGGGAAAAAGAGACTAATAAGAATATAAGGAGAGATAACTTTAATAATATTATTATAGATAAGACTATTATACCCGCCTCGTCCCTTACTTTATCCCCTGTCCGGCCCTATAGGAAACGGGTCGTTATTAATTCGGACGACGATACTATCGTATTACCGGAAAAGAAGAAGTAGAAGGTTAAGGACGATATCGATAATACTATTAAAGATATCGATAATATTATAAGGAATACCCTTTAGTCCCTTAATATAAATTCCTTAATATATTTCTCGAAAGTTTATTATAACTCCTTAAAGACTCTTCGTATATAACCTATTTTATAGGTTAAGTTAAAAGTCCTAAAGAATATAATATTATCTTTAAAGGACTTAAAGACTATACTCGATACTTTCTTCGTAGACTTCTTATATACGATAAAGGGTTGATTCGTTAACTTTATAAAAGTTAGGGATGCTTAACAGACTATTATAGTAAGCTAGGCGATAATCGACGATCCCGATACCCCCGTCCTTATCCGTAACTTCTCTATAAACCTTATATAGCTATCTAAAGTATAAGTAGACTTAATATACCTCTTCCTAAATCGTAATATTAGTCTTATTCGATTATTATAGGTATAGGATAAGATCCTAGAAGACTTAAACGAGTACCGGGCTAGGAAGAATAATAGTATAGTAAAGTAGTTAAACTTAAAGTAAAACCCTTTCCTCCCTAGGTAAACGGCTATTATAAGGGCGAAGGATATTTTACTTAGTAAGATAAAGATAAATCTTAAAGCGTTCGGGGAACTCCTCCGGGACGTAACGATCCCGGTCGCGATATTTAAGTATTTTAGTAAAGGTAGGCTGTTCCTTTTACTAAATACGAATAAGTCGTAAGTTCTTTCCCCTTTCCTTCCCTCGTCCCTAGTAAATTAATAGAATATAGGAAACGTAATTATTTCGGCGCTATATTTAAGGTTAATAGTATTATCCGGGTTATCGTGGTAAGTAATAAGAAGAGGATGATTTGGAAGCTGTACGATAGGATTGACCGTCTGATTATCGAGAAGATTTGGGATAGTACTTTCCTAAGTCTGCCTAACTTGCCTGCCCTTCCCTAAGCTAACGACTTAAAATCGCTTATTATAGCGATTACTTACGAATAAGATAAGTAACTCTAGAGTAAAGTAGACGGATTAAGAGCTGGATAATTAGAGTATAGGATTACTTACGATATTATAGTTCTTTTTTTATAGAAAATACAGATCTTATAGCTAAATACCCTTTCCTTCGTTACATACCGTATAGTTTATACGCTAAGATCCTAGGACTATAGAACCGGGAAGTTAATATATATATTTAGAGGGTACCCTTTCGTTCCTTAAATAGGTGCTATAGCGGTTACGTTATAAAACTCTATATATATTAATCTACCTTTAAAAAAATTCTCGTACCTTAATTCCTAACTATAAGCGAATAGGTAATTACCCTTTCGTTTCTTAAGTAGGTACTATAACGGTTATATTATAAAACTCTACGTATATTTATACTAACCCTAAAGGCTTAAGGTTAGGAAATCTTTTTTTAGGTTAAAAGTTTTCGGCATTTAGGTTTTAGAAAAATTAACTCTAGGTAATGTAAATATCTAGTTATAGCTACTATATTAAATTTCCAGTAGTCTAGCCTTATAGGTAACCTAGAGGCTCCTACTACCGTCGTTTATAAATACTAAGCAAATAATATAATATATATAGATTCCTAATATTAGGTATAGGCTGTTAAGAATAAACTAACGTTAGTAAATACTAAATTTATACCTTTAAAATAGTATATCTAGACTAATAAGTATAAGCCAACTAATCTTAGTTATTAATATTATTTTCCTTATTAAAGTCTTATACGTACTAATAAGTATCGGCTAGTAAATATTGGCTATAGAAATCTACTTATATCGCTACGGTCTAGTACGGGCTAATAAGTATAGGCTAGTAGACCTTAAGGATAGAAGTTAAATTTATATCGCTAAGGTCTAGTACGGGCTAATAAGTATAGGCCAGCAGACCTCGGCGATAGAAATTAATTTCTATCGCTAAGGTCTAGTACAGGCTAATAAATATAGGCTAGTAAACCTCGGCGATAGAAATTAATTTCTGTCGCTAAGGTCTAGTACGGGCTAATAAGTATAGGCCAGCAAACCTCGGCGACAGAAATTAATTTTAGTCGCTAAGGTCTAGTACGGGCTAATAAGTATAGGCTAGTAAACCTCGGCGATAGAAATTAATTTCTATCGCTAAGGTCTA